>BLKR01001782.1:0-249541 GCA_011170035.1 Teleogryllus occipitalis
ACGGACCGCGCGCGATCTGTCCTTCCCATTCCTTGTCCTATCCTCTCCCCTTATACACACACTTACACTAACATGCACTTCACTACCACATATTCCGGGGAACCGGTCGGGAACTTGGAGCTTGTCCCGTCTGGGGCGGTGCCCCGCTGGTGGGAGAGTCCTGGTTAGGGGGAACCCCCGCTAGCCGACGGTAGGTCGGTGCTGGATCTCGCCATCCAGCGGGGGAAGATCACCGCCATCTCCCGACCAAAAACATGCACTACACTAACGGGACTAATGACCAAAGGAGTTGACGCGCCCGGAAACACGAAAAAATCAATCAATCAATCAATCAATCAAACCGAGCATCGAGCTAGTGCTCGCCCAATCCCGAGCAGCTGACGTGTTCGGCGAATGTTCGCAACTTATCCACACTCCTCGGGATTCGGCGAGCGGTTGCTCGCTGTTCGCCGAATAACGAGTGTGTGGAGCCGCCTTTAGGGTAAAAATCGCGATGCAAAGACATGGGTGAGCTGCTCTGGTACCCGATGTTTGCTCCTTCTGCGCAGCACAAGAGTTTTGCTCGTTCTGCGCACCACGGCACTCCGTTTCAAAAGCTAGACCGCTCACCGCCATGCTACATGGCAAGCGAGAGGTATTGAGAAAGATCTGAAAGGTGTCTGTTTTCAACGGTGTTCAAATATTACACGATGAAAGTGTAGTTGCAATAGAAGATGACATATTTAAAAAAGTGCTTCATGTATCTGTTTCAATTACTTGTAGTAAGGTGAAAATTGTTTTGGTGTCTTGTTGCATTTAAAAAGGCTCATCCATGTCGTTTCATTACGGGTAAAACGTAGTGGCAGACGAATCTGGAGAATTTTGAAAATTATGAATTTCGGGAACTACAAACTGTTTTTTTTTTACCCATCTCATATTTCTGAATAATACTTTCATTTTTAATTTCCATTACTTTTGTTCCTCTCAATGAAATCGAACTTTTACGGTCGTGAGTGGTGGGAGCATGAGGGGACACTCTATTCGGACACTTGAATCCTTGATATCAGAATCTTAAAAAATACTAAAAGTTCAATAATTCCTCACAGAGTGATTGTTATTATTCCTTCAATAGAATCTTGGTTCTTCCAATAATACGCTCTCCAAGTGGACTGAATACTCTAAACAAGAAAAAATTTCTTCATTTGATACATATTCATAAGGTCGGAAACAGAGCTCTTAATGAGAGTGTAGATAGCCATGTGGTTTTAAGAATGTAATAATAGTACGCGTAATTATATTTTGCTGATTCTAATGGACTCGATAAAGAATTACGATGAAAAAGTTTGTGTCGATATGAATTATGAACAGAAATCACTAAGAAAATCTTCTATTAAAAAGTAGTTTGTAGTCGGACAAATGTTTCTTTACTTAACGAGGATATTAAATCATAAAATTATTGTTAGGTTACGACTATTTGACTATCCATGGACATTTGGCATATTGAATCATGCAATGACTTAACAATATAAGGTTGTGTAGTAGATATAAAGTTGTGTAGTAGTTATGTAGTAGGGAACTGTTTCGAGTTGATATATTTTGGCATATAAGAATGGTTATTAATATCTTGACTGTATGGTTTTAATTATTGCTTCAAAATATTGAATATATACGTTTTTAATAAAAGTTGTGTGCCAAATCATTTTAATTTTGGTTTTAAAAATTATCTTCCTACACTCTCTGAGTTTTGTATTTGATGTTTGGAAGGGAAGTACGTCTCGATTAAAAAACGTGTAATTTTTGAAATGAAATATTTAAAATAAGATGATCAGCTTCTTGTAGCAATTATACAACTCTACATCGGTGGAAAGAGAAAGAAATGTCTACCTCGAAATCGAAATGATGTTCTGTTGTATGTGTGTTTCTAGCATTACATTATCATTTCTTAAGTAGTACAACTTTTCACGAACACGATTCGCCGACGATTCGGAGAAATACAATTTACACTCAAAATCTAATATAAAATCTTCACGTTTTATAGAAACTTACATTGAGTAAAATTCTCTGACAGCAAATTTGGTAATAGCATTGTGCGATACTTACTTCACTTTAATAGCACAAGAGAGGACATCACACATTTCAGACAGCCCATTCTTTTCAAATTTTATGCTTCGTAAAAAGAGAAGTTTAAAATTTCACCCGGGATTCAAGAATAAAAGTTTTTCTCTCGATCTGTTTGAAAGCTTTTGCATTTATAAAATAATACAAGACAAAATATGAAGCCCAGACCCGTTTAGGAAATGACAACAATAGCGACTGATTACATTGTTTCCTAAGTCGCTTCTCCCGTGACCAACGTCTTATTCTACCTCGCCCTCTTCACGCCCAGCCACTATTTATCCCGCCCAATTCCTTCTCCCTCACCGAACTCTATCCCTTCTTTTTCTCTCTACCTTCCCCCATGTCGGTCTGCCCTATCCATAGAGTAAAGAATTATACCTCTTTAGTTTGCGCCCTATCCCACCTCGTCGAAATGTCCCGTCCGTTCTGTCCCACTCGGGACCCGCGTTTTTCTCTGACTCGTCTCGTTCATTCTCGCGTCTTCCAGATAAAGTTCTGTGACGCAGTGGAAGTCAGTTCCCTCAGCCGCTCTCCACTCCACTTCACCTTCCTATACCATCCCACCCCCAGCAACGCCCCCACATTCCTTGCCGTCCTGGTCATCCCGTCCCTTTCGTCCCGGCCCTTTCACCCTGTACCATTCGTCCCATCCCGTTCATTTCGCCTCATCCATCCCTGACTAGCCCCATCCCCACGGTACCCCTTCCAACATATGCCCTTCTCCTCCCGCCCCCTCCCCCACCTCCCCTCCGCCCGGGGGCGCCTGGTGCGTCGCGCCGCCGCCTCGGAATGTTAATTTCCCCGCAACGGGCTCAAAATCTCGTTAGGGCGTCGCTGGCCCGCCGCCGCCGCCGCCACCGCAGCGGTTTCCTGCGAGCAGGGCAAGGGAGAGGGCGAGGGCGGGGGCGCGGGAGGGGGGCCACAGGTAGCCCCTGGCTCCGTCCCCGCGACGCACGCACGCACTGGCAGGGCTGTGGCGGAGGCGGCGAGGGGCGGGGCGGGGCGGCCGCCCGCCAGCTGATGGCTTCATCCAGCCTCGGTGGCGGCGCGGGGCACAGGTGCGACCACACCTGCCCGCGCGCCCGCCGCCGCCGCCGCCGCCGCCGCCGCCGCCGCCGCCGCCGTGGCGTGGGCCGCGGGCCAATTTACGCATCCGGCTGCTTCCCTGCGTCGGCCGCCGCACGAACCTCCGCCTCGCCAGGGAACGTCTTTCTCTTGAGCAGCCCAAACCCACTCCAGCCACGCACCCACGGGCAACGCTTCACGCCACCATTGGTTGGTTGGTTGGTTGGTTGGTTGGTTGGTTGGTTGTTAGTGATTCCGGGCACGTCAACTACAGAGGTCGTTAGTCCCGTAAGTGTAGTTTGTTTTTTACATCGGGAGGTAGATGTGATCTTGCCCCGCTGGATGGCGAGATTCGACGCCGACGTACCGTCGGCTATTGGGGTTTTCCTCAACCAAGTATTTCCCACTTTCGGGGCACTACCCCAGCCGGGACAAGTTTTAAGTCCCCAACCGGTCTTCCGGCATGTGTGGTAGTGTAGAGCATGTTAGTGTAAGTATGTGTGTAAGAGGTGAGGATGTAACAAGGAAGAGGAAGGAAAGATCGCGCGCGGTCCGTGGCGTATTTGTTAAGCCTCAGGCTTAACAAATAGGCCCGTACCATAACAGTTAAAGTACTGCTCCGGCATTCGCCTGGTGATGATGGGAGAAACCACGGAAAACAACCGATCAGAGCAGTCGGCCTCTAGAATTCTCCTCCAGACAGCTGCTGAATTCCATCTGACTGACAAGCTAGTGTCGAAAATCTTGCCTCCGTTGGGACTCAAAGCTAGTACCTCCCGCTCAAAGGCACTGCAAGGACATCAGTTGAGCCACCGCTTCCGGTAGGTGAGGTCGCGCCACGAGTCTGCGATGGTTTCTCAATGAGGAGAATGCCGGAGTAATTCCCTAACGAATGGGTCACGGTCCTTCTTCTATCCTCACACCTTACTTACATACTTACGTAACTTACACACACACACACACACACACACACACACACACACACACACACACACCTACAAGCACTGCACTACAACAAATGCCGTGAGCATAGAGCCTGTCCCCGCTGATGGACGATACCTGGTTTGAAAAATCACTCCAGCGGACATATAATTCGGTGCCAGATCTCGTAATGTAGCGGGAGAAGATTGTCACCTCCCGCGATAAGAATGGGACTAATGACCTTAACAGTTGACGCGCCTGGAAACATTAATAAATCAATCGATCACACGAATCTGCTTGGTGTGTTGCCTGCCGGCCCTGCTATCTGCTTCATTCTTCGCACAACGGGGAACAAGGCCACCGCAATAGATTTACAACCTGCACAGCCCAAGCTCGCGATCGCAAGTTGTTTGCGTGTAGGATCCCTAAGGCTGCGAGCAAGTTTAAACATCTGGATTTTCACCTCGTGTGCATACGGAGGCGTGCAGACCTCTAGTTTCCCCGGCCAGAATTTCTACATCTGGTGTTTGATGAGCAACTTTCCTCTTCAGACAGATTTTGCAAAACTGAACCCACTTCAGGACTCTACTTATTCGTTTTCATTGCGCTGGCGATGGAGTTCGACTTTTTATATTCACGACCTCGGATTTATTGCACGTTTCATGCTCTAACACGAGTATATTTTGTTAATATGTGTCCGGAATATTGCATTTCTATCAAAATATAATATTGATAACACATCAAAACGGAATCCTTTATTAATGAAACTTAAATTCATTGCACTTTGTCATTTGATGGAATTCTTTCGCGGCTGTTGGAAATAGACTCAATTCTATAATGTAAATTTACAATAAAAATAAAGAAAATTTAAGAAGTAATGAAGTAATTGGTATTTTTTTATGTCCAAGGAAAATCAAGTTTTCTGTTGTTAGTTTGTAGGAATTTAACCTTGTGAATGTATTCTAATATTCCTTGTTCCTCAAAATTAAATTTGTAGCCTTGATCTTGGAGCCTGTTTCGCTAATTATTTATTTTAAGAATAATAAGTATGCTATTGTATTATACCCCAATGTTTATCCAAGAAAATATCTGAATGTTAGACGAATGGTAACTCTTGCACTGTCTCGCGTTTTCATCTTTTTTGAAAGATTGAACTATATTCTTAATAATATGTGAAACTTTAAATCTTTATTACATTCTCAGTAGAACGTTTAAATAAATGACTCTGGTGCATCATATTTAATGGAATAACTTTCAGTAGTGGAGAAGCGCTTCAGATGATCAAGTATTTTGGTAGCTATGATTCAGAAAACTCTTTATTCTTTTTTTTTTCATCATGATCGTTGTCGGCCCCTGACGTCTGATATGACAGCTCTATGAAGTTCTAAACAGTGAATTTTATCTTTAAAAAAGATAATTGCATCCTTTCAAATTAGAAGTGTTTATCGATGTTTATCAGATCCGCCTCTCCTGCTGAACACCATTAAGGCGTCAGCATTAACTTACTGGCCTACAGACGTTGCAGGAGTGATAACTTTCCACAATCCTTCCACAAGGCCACAGGAAGAGTTCTCTTCTTGAAAATTATTTTTTTATGATCTGCTTGTATCACAAGGTGGGAAGTTGACAAATGGTTTTCTGACACAATGAAGTATTCACGCAAAGTCATTATACAGTTGGTCATAGTTTTTGTTTCTGAAGTCAAGAAAACAATATAAAATAATGTAATTATTATCTATTTAAAATTGTTTAGGCGTTTTCAGGAGAAATCACAATAATTTTGAAGAAAACGTGGAACAGATTGATACTCACGTAGTGGTAATCTTGAGGTGGTTCTCACAAAGGTTTTCTCCTCTGCCCAATTTACAACTAAACATTCCCATTTATTCTCTTGTAGACACAAAATGAAATGAAATTCTATTTGAGATCCTACAGGGAGGTTTCTGAGCTACCGCTGCATCCTGTAATTTTATCACCCGTCGGACCCTACCTAGGTCCGATCCTGTGGTACTGATTCCGATTTGAGTACTCATTCCCACCTGCGTGGCATGGGTTTATTTGCACAACTAATGTGCTGAAAGAAAATCATCATGGCGCGCTCTCAGTTTTCGTATAGCGATGACGCTGTCGAAAGTTTCGCCTGAGTGTTCGTCAAAAGATATGAAAGGTTTTGATCTAGCAGAAAAATGTTGCATAGGCAAATAAAAGTAAAATGTTAGTAACAATATAACTTCAACAAAAGTACTTCGATTTTTTAATCTCCACCAAGTTGCATCTCGAATATAAGTAGCCCTGCCACTTGAGTTTCGCTGGTGGCAACTATCTTGATATCACTGCTGTAGATCAAGTGAATGAGCCATGAGGATGTCGAACATCAATGAGCACATCTCAATCCTTCATATGAGGCTGAGGATAGGTTTTAATAGAATGGATCACAATTAATAGTACTTTTAGTTTATTGCTTCGATGGTTCTGCTTGAGTGAATTAAGAGAGTGCAATCATACAAACTAAAAGATTTCCCTTCGAAATCATAGAAAAAAGGAGGTTGTAAATTACCTTTGCTAGTATGATTACATTATGTATGTTAAACTCTGCACATCTGAGGGGTAAGCGCTTAATTTCCTATTTTTTCACTTGTAGCATTACTATCATAAAAGTGCACTAAAATATATATTAACGTCTGTTATATTGTTTATTTTAATGTAATGGTTTCTTGACCTTAATGAACAAACTCAGTATTTTTTATAACAATTTATTTCTTGTTATACAAACATGGCAATTCGTCCCTATTTGGTGTCTTTTTCAAAAAATCGAAAAAATATAAGGAAAGTTATGGTCAAATGATGGAAAATTGACAATAAAATAGTAACACATATCTAGTAAAGCGATGCATTAGGAGAAATAATTGAACAATACTAATAATATGCGGAAATTGTGCAAATAAGTTGCGCATATAAAATTGGTATGTCACAATTTATTTTATTTTTATTATTATTGTTCATTTATTCGCACAAAAAAGCAGAGAACAGATGTAGGCAAATTTAAATTTGCGAATAGAACTTAAGAGGGAACAGTTTGCCGGCAACAATTTTCAAAACTATTCCTCGCAATGTTTGTAGTGTTATAAATATGTTAGAATTAGTTTGGTCCCAATACAGTAACCAACTTTACAAAATTACTCTTACATAGTAAGATAAGGGGAGAGGTTCACCTTTACTTACAGTATTTTTAGTATATTACTTTAGTATTTTTAGTGAAATTCAACACTTTTGATCTTGAAATCTATAAATTCTTGTGAAATAATATTTTTTGTGTTTATTGTTGAGTAATTATTAATTTTACTATATTCGTGTTAATTACAAATTAACTGAAAGAATTATAGAAAAAATATTAAACATTATATTGTACACTTTGTCGCTGAAAATGGTTAAATTGGTAACTTTCTTCACTTGTATATCTTGACTTTTACATTTATTTATTGTAAGACTCAGATCTAGAACATTCACTAGAGTTTTTAACTTATGTAAAGAGAAATTTTTTTTTTATTATTTCCATTTACAATTTGTCTTACAAAAATTATTTAATACTTTTTTTAAATTCTAATAATGCAGAGAAAATATTCTGGCAAATGTAATTCATACAATTGAAGTGCATCTGTGTGCAAAGTTTCATATATGTAACGTAATGATTTCTTTAGTTATCTGGCAAATCATTTCAAAAAATCAAACTTACAGGATATGAAGTTTAAAGTTGAACATGTGTTAAAGTTCAAAACATGCACATTAAAGTCTAAACTACCAATTTATTTACACTTATATTTACAGTTGATCCACACACACAACCAAGACACTTCTCTAAATACATTAAATATTATATGTTCATTAAATATAACTAGTGTACCCATGCGAGGACTCTTGCATGTTTAAACTCCAACCTCTTCTATATCCTTACATTTCGATATTATGAGGGAAAGTTGTTAAAGCAAAGTTGTTTGTTTAAAAATGTATAAAGAAAAATCGATTTCGAGATTTTAATGGAAATACACGTTTTCAGGTACCTTGATACCGAAAAAGTGTTCTTTTTTAAAAACGTTCGTCCATCCGTCCGTCTGTCGGCGTGTTCTCCCTCTGTCTGTGAACACTAGTGCCTAAACCATGCGTAGGATTTTTTGAAAATTCAAGAAACCCCTGTCCATCTGGCTCTAGTTGATGCTTGGAAATTTTGAAAAACATTCTTTAAAGTTTCGGGGTACTTTACATGAAGCCCCCCGGACATTTTCAAAATTTTATCAAAAATGGATTCAAATTTTTTCTTTACATTTCTTGAAACAGTAGAGTAAAATGCATTTATAAAAGTGGCATAGGTCCGATTTTCACGGTTTACTCTGAATTTTCGAAAATTGCAAAAGTTTGAATTTCTTTCGGCGGCTTTCCACAACTACAGAATTGAAGACAGATTTTTCCTTCAAATTAAATTTGTTGTCCATAAACAGTTCTTTCATAAAGGTCATGTACATTTTTTTCGAAAATTTTAGTAGTTTTCATGCAGTAGTGCGTGCAATATTTGCAATTTTAAAAAATAACAAAAACAAGATTTTCTCAAAAACGACTTGAATTTTTTTCTTTAAATCTTTAGTAGAGGTAGCGCCAAACAAGCCCTATACGGTGATATAAACGCCATATTGCTTTATTCTTTTGTCTTTTCAAAAATTACAAAAATTTCATTTGTTTTACTTGTCTCTCGCGTCGGTAATATTTACATTAGAGGCGTTTTCTTTACATTATTATATTTATGGGTACTTGTGCTTTAAACAATGTTGTATACCTTTCTTGAAAACTGAACAATTTTCTGTTAAAATGAACTCAAAAGTCTTCATCTGCAGAAACGGTCAAACGACATTTTATCAAAAACGGCTCCAATTTTTTTCTCCAAACATTTCCAATGAATACTGTTAATTGTACAGTTCAATAAGACGTTAAGTGCATTTTGGTGAATTCTTTTATTTTTTTCAAAAATTACACAAATGTAATTTTTTTAAATATATGTCACGCCGTTAATATGTACTTTCCCGGCGATTTATGTAGATTGCATTGCATTTGCGAGTGAATGTGTTTCAAATGACTTAAAATGACCTTTTTTGTGAACTCAGTAGATTTCTGTAAAAAGGAGCTTCAAATTTCTCATTTACAGTAATGCTTAATCGCCATTGTTTTTTAAATGGCTCCATATTTTTCAATGAAAATTTCTATTTAGGACGAGGTCTTACTCTTCTATATTATTCTTGAAGTAATACTTCGGTTCTACGATTAGGAAACAGAAAAGTTGAGTTAAAAAAAGTAATTTGAACGATGATAGATGGCAGCTGGCCAGATGATGGGGTAAGACCGTAAAGCCAATCCACACAAAGGAAATTAGAAAAATTTGCTACAAGAAAGTCTGTGCTATTCTATAGCACCACTAGTTGAATATATCTCAAGAACGGAATGAGATAATTAAAAAAATATTCCACAAATTGAAGAGAAACCTTTATTTTACACTAAAAATAAATTTAAAAATGTAATTATTTGAAACTTGAAAGGTGTACCTCCTTCCTTAAAATCTTAGCATCTTAGAGGTGTCGTACACTTCAGTGAAGTGTTGTTAATGACGTTGAATGTGTTGAAACGTTTGACATTGAACTGTTGACATTGAACATACAACTGTTTGCCATGTGGTCGCCTGTGTATCGCCATGTGATGAAGTGCTTTCGGATGTATTATTATTATTATTATTATTATTATTATTATTATTATTATTATTATTATTATTATTATTATTATTATTATTATTGTTATGATATATACTTTGAAAATTACTGCCACCGAGTTGTACTCAATAGCAGTTAAATACATTAATTACTGGTTTTGATAGCAATACATTGATTGTGTTTTCGGTTGTTTACCAATATTTAAAAAAATAAGTTTCTTTATTTTGCACTGCCAATATTCAACGTCGATTTTCAGATTATTTAAAAAACTATTCTCCTCGTTATTAACGTGATCTTTTATGTGCACACGTTTCCTACTTTTTGGCGACATTCTGCGGAGTTTCCTACTTTTTGGTTGAGTATTTTTGTGTTATTTACGTATGTCACAAAACAAAAACAGACCTTTTATAAAGCTGTCACGTCCTTGATGATGCATTGTGCACATTACGATGCATTTTCACATTTGCAGAACACAAAGCAGTAGTCAGCATGTCCGCCAGTTTCGGCTCGTGTTTCCGGGAACAAAATTTATTTTTAATTAATAATTTAGGTGTTAAAGTTAATCTTTTAAGGCTGCTATCCCTAATCTATTTTGTGTATTTGCACATGGAGTTAGAATTAAGATACTGAATGTAATGATATCATAGAAGAAGGTTCATAAATATGCTATGAATAAAGAATGATATTCTAAGGTAAATCAGAGCTTTCTCAGCACGAATAGCGACTGATAATTTGTGGATGCGATGCTAAAATGCGAAATGACTCACCGCCAAGCCACAAATTAAACATGTCTCTAATTATATTAATATTATTTTGTTTACTTGGGAAATCCTGCAAGAGTACTATATTAAACCACAAAACAAATGGTAATATTCTTGCCACTTTCATTGCTCGTGAAGAAAGAACAAATGTGTTGAGAACTACGGGAAGAATGAGAGGTTAATGCAGAAGTTGCTTGCGTACTATTCATATCTTCGGTAGGTACCATCCGGCTCCCCGTCAAAATTGCTCATGAGGCAGAGTGGACGCCGAACACATCGAGTCGGATCTGAGAGTGATGTGTGACTCGGTTTATTAAAGTGCGGGACGATGTGAACTGAAGGGATCGTAGGTGATTTTTTTATTGTTTCCCCTCCACAGTAACCCTGAGGAGGCGGGAATTTATTTACAAAGTGCAATGTACAAATTACGCTGCTGCCTTGCGGCTTAAGCAGCTGAGAGGGATAGGTAAAAGCTAATTGTAACTAAAGCTAACTTAATTCTAGCTTAAATCTAATTTAATAATTATATAGTAGCACTTTGGAATACTTAATTGACACGAATAATGTTTTTTTTTCTTTCTTAATTCTAAATGTTTTTGTAAAGTTTCTACGTATTTCTTTTCTAATTTATTTTTCATTCACGCATCATTCATTCATTGGATCGTAGGTGATTACATCAGAATGCAGAGTGGGCCTTGCTTAAGCCCGTCACTCCATTCCGGTGTCCTCGGCCCACTGCAATTGCTTACCATGTGTTGATCTCACAACAAAGATCTGGATTCGGTACATGCAGTGCAGCCCGTTTGAACATCAGCGCGCAAGTTACTGAGGTCTCAATGGAAGAGTTTCTTTCACTGCATCTCGCAGTTACTTTCTGTAACATAGGAGAAGAGGCTCTATAAGCCGCGGCTTACAGACTCTACGGAGTGGTTCAAAATTGTCTTCGGGTTACTGAACGTCAGCTCTGACAACTCTTTGTCAGCTTCTGACAAGTCGCGTGTGGTATACGCTCTTGCGAAATCGTGAGCGTATTCGTTACAAGAATAATGACGTGCACCATCATGGCAAAACTTGCGATGCACAGCCAGAAGCCGGGTGCTTACGTACACAGCCAGCGCTACGATGAAGTAACCTTTCATAGACCAAAGTGATATCTATTTATTTATTTAGTCAAAAACAGTCAAAAAGTGTATGTGACGTATGGGGGAGAAAATCATCTGCGCACGCTTTCTTGAATAAAAATAATAATAATAATATAATAATAATAAATTTAAAAAAGCGAGAGATTAACATTTCAAAAACTAGATATTTTCGTCGCCGAATTATAGAAAACATATTTTTAACGGTAAAGGAATGAACAGATTTGATTTTTCTTTATTGTTAACAAAATAGAAACTCACCCTAAGCTCTACTACCACTACAAGCAAAGGAAAGCTCAACAAAACGTGCGCATAGTGAAGCTACATTTACGTCCAGAAGCAAATCAAGGGGCCATCTCAGCATTTGCTCAATGGATCAGGGAAACTGGACAAAAACCCGATCGAGATGGGGTCATTGACCCGGATGCTGAAGTACATTACTTGTTACAGGCATTTAAGTCTTTTTTTAATTATACAATGCAAATGTAAACTAATTCATTACACTATATCATTGTTTTGTTAAAGTAAACATTATTTTTCTTTTTGACAATCAGTATAGTCTCTAACTGTATAGAAACAGTTTTGCAGCAGAAAAGATTTTACTTATAACTTAAATTTGAATTTAAATGTATATCCCTGGGGAAACCGCAAAAGTGACACATCTAGTATTGATTGCGTGACATTCGCGCTTTCATAATATTATTTTGTCGGTGTTACCATGCTCTCGGCGTTTGAAGAGTCACAAGTTGTACCTCATGCATATATTATCTTGTGGCAAGACTTCGGCATTTGAATGTGGGCAATGCATCAAATCTAGGCAGTGTTTTAATCCTCTGACTTTTCGTATTACCAGCATAAACTTTCTTTGATTTTTTTTTTCAAACTAACGGAGATTTGCATTTTCCTACTCAGAAGTAGCATAATCGTAGATACCAAAAGCTTCACCTAGGGAATCCGAAGGCAATTTGATATCACCATTAAAAGCAGTTTAGCAGCTACTTACTGCTACAAAGCAGTAGAGGTTCTACAAGCTGTGCAGAATGCCACGTTTACATTCAGAGCTCAGGAACAGTTGCAATTGCGTTCAAATGGGCTTCGCCATGGCAACACAACAAACCCATTGTCTCTGTAGACTCTGTGCCCCAACCTAGACGTTTAGGCAGAGCTTAGTGTGTTCATGCGGTAGCTCAGTGAATCAACTGATGTCACTGCAGCGTCCTTGACCGGGAGGTCCTAGGTTCCCACTCCCCACGGCGGCAGGGTTTTCGACACTAGCTTTCCAGCTAGGTCGAATTCAGTCGCTGTCTGGAGGAGAATTCTAGCGGCCGTCTGCTCTGATTGGTAGTTTGCCGTGGTTTCTCCGATCAACACCAGGCGAATGCCGGAGCAGTACCCTACCAAACGGGCCACGGACCGCGCGCGATCTGTCCTTCCTCTTCCTTGTCCTATCCTCTCCCTTTACACACACACTTACACTAACATGCACTACACTACCACATATTCCGAGAGACCGGTTGGGAACTTCAGAGCTTGTCCCGACTTGGACGATGCCCCGCTGGTGGGAGAGTCCTGGTTAGGGGGAAACCCCACTAGCTGACGGTAGGTCGGTGCCGGATCTCGCCATCCAGCGGGGGAAGATCACCGCCATCTCCCGAGAAAAAATCTCACACTACACTTACTAACTGGCTAATGACCAACCGAAACACGAAAAAATCAATCAATCAACCTAATTCCAGTCCCGAGCGTCGGCGATGCGTTGGCGGTCGGCGACTGCAGATTGGGCGGAGCGATGGTTCATTTGTGCGACACGCGCTGCGCGTCCCGCCCTCCTGCCGTAGGCGCTCCGCAGTCAAATCCATGCAGAGACTCCGACGCATTACTCCACCATTGTGAGAACTTCATGACACTGCCACTTTTCTCCTTTTTCTTGACATTTTCAGTGCCTTTTTAAGCGCCTAAAATACGACTTTTTAGTGCCTAAAGATCCGATATCTAGGTATTATACATAGGTCGCATAATTATAAAGATGGAAATAGTCTTGTTAGCCATGGAGGAGAAAGGTCGCCCACAGTTTCTCCGTGAATGCTCTCTCGGATCAAGAGTTTGGTTAATTGGTGGGTTGAACACGCTCGGGACTCTGCAATGGTCATCTTGTCATCGGCCGGGGCGCCATTTTCTTTCCCATCACGGACAGAGCCAGAACAGAGTACTGTTGTGAAAGGCAATTTGCTTGTTCTCGCGGTTTTCACGAGTCCAGTTCTTTGAAGACAGTGAAGAATATTCCTACTATCTTCCGGACTGTCGGCCAGCTAGCCGTCCTCGTGAAAACGGTGAGTTAGAAGTAAATTCTAATATGGTGTTAGAAGACACTAGTTTCGAGTTATATCGCAGCTCTGAAGTCTCACCGGAAGCAACAAAAGAAATTCTTAGGGAAGAAAAATGTAAATTAAATATTACTATATTCCTTGACGTAACCTGCACCTAGAAAAAGATATGCTGTCATTTAACTGTTTGCTTCATTGTCTATGCATTTTACCCTGTTCCTGGGTGCATGGCTCTTTGCCAAATGTAAATGTTCATTAATTCCATTTTAATGTTTGCGTAGTGCCTACCACGCAAATATTAGTGAGTACCAGTTAGCTTCGTCTCACAGAATGGTCATACAGAATCTTCTTAATCAGCAAATTACTCGCTCGGCTGTAACGAAAATTTATCCGAGAAAAGCTTTGAAATACTGATATTTTGGTAAAGTAACATTATGATTTAGCCTTAAAAGTGTTTATACACATTCTATTAATAAATTATTGACGTTACATATTGCCAGATGCTTTTATTTCTAAACTTTAGGTGTGATGGTAATTACCGTAACGAAAAGTTCTCTTGCCATTAAATATAATTTTCCTATTTTTTTAGTTCACTATTAACCTTTTTATTTTCAAGGTATTATTTATTATAGACCATTAATTTTATATTGACTGTAGACTCATTGACTGGGCTACCGACAAAAATCTCAGAAACAGTATTGTCATTAATAAAAAGAATGGCACTAATCCTTTGTTTCTTCGACTTTTATCAAATTAATTTTCCAATATTTTCATGCCCACGTTCTGAGTATATGTTTGAAGTATTGAATATAAAGTCGGTTATCCCCCAGGTATTTCCAGAAAAAATCACATAGAGGGAATTACTCCTCAACAATTCTCAATAAATGTCCAATACAGTGTTTCTTCTACCTAGTCAGTACTTTCAAAGAGCTATCCTGACTTTAAATCGATTTCAATCGTCTCTGCGACATATTAAATGATCAATCAACAACCAAACAGCATTTTATTACGTCTCCTTTCCTTTCAGTCGGTCACTGGGTCTATCACAATTCTCAACACATCTCCAGTCCAAGGTCTTAGCCCCCAGCGTGTTTGCCTGCTGTTACAAACCCAAAATAAGAAATATATTTTTATTTTTCTAAAGTTATAAGTAACTATTTACCTAGGAATTTTTATGGAAAAAATATATAACTTCCTTGAAATTGTTGCTTAAACTGATGCAGAAAAAACATTATCGAGAGATTGGAAATGGTTGCGCTGGAACGGCAAGACGCGTGAATGAATGGAATAAAGATTTAACATTGAACTTCATTATAATATTATAATGATGCTATTTACCCGCATTATTTGGTATTATATTGTTTATTCAAGTTCAAAATTTAATACTATAGTTTCTCTCGGAACGTGTGCTCATAGACGATGAGAAAACCCAGAGAAACTGCGTCCACCTGTACTTCTCTAACTCCGAAGCTTGGTTCGCGCGCGCGTTTGTGCAGCCCTAATGTAGGCGGCGCCGCCCCTGGTCGCCGCTGCCGCTGGGTGGAGTCGCCACCGTCGCGTCGTGCGCCGGACGCCCCTCCCCCTCCCCCTCCGCAGTGCAGTGCGCGCGCCCCATTTTACTTTCATTAGCACTGCGCCGGCGAACAAGCGGATCGCCCGCCCGCCACCGCCTATCGCCGCGCGCCATCGGCTCCCGACGCGGGGCGGCGCGGGGGCGGCGCGGGGCGACGCGGGGCGGGGAGACGCTGGACGGAGCGGGGCGGGGTGACGCGGGGCGGGGAGATGCTCGTCGGGGCGAGGCGGGGCGACGTGGGGCGGGGAGACGCTGGGCGGGGCGGGGCGGTGGCGGCGGCGCGGGGCGGGGAGGCGCGGTGGCGGTGCGGGGGCGGCGCGGGAGGCGCGGGGCGGGGAGACGCTGGGCGGGGCGCGGGGCGGCGCTGGGCGGGGCGGCGCGGGGCGGCGCGGGGCGGCGCGGGGCGGCGCGGGGCGGCGCGGGGCGGCGCGGGGGCGGCGCGGGGCGGCGCGCGATGAAGAGGCGGGGGCCGGGCCCAGGCGGATGGGTCGGCGACGGCCGCGGTGGCCACCGTGGAAGGCAGACGAGGTGACGATGGCCATAATACTTCGTCAATGTTTTCAATACCACGTATTAATAATTCGTATTGCCAATGTTTTCAGTACGGTAATATTAACAATACGATGTCAATGTTTTCAATATGTCAATATTGACAATTCCACGTCATTATTGGTAATAACACAATAATATTGAAAACAATGACTGTAGTGATCACAATACAGCATCAATGTTGACCAGACAACCATGTGATATCACTGACTCAGTCTGTCGGTGCTGACATAGTAATTTCAATGTTTCAAAAGCTGCAACATTTGTTTTTCATAATTTTGGCGAGCGAATGGTATATTTTAGACCTCAGTATTAACGGTGGTTGGAACATCAGTTCTGGCAATGTACACAATGCTGACGCAGATGAAAGTTCCAGAAAATGTGCATGACTTCGATGCCAATAACTGCGTCGGCAATGCTGAAACTGGAAAACTTTAATACACAATAAACAGACAGATACTATAGAAACGTGTTCTAATTAAGGACAGAAAACGGTGTTGGAGTAATATTAAGTAATAATTAATATTAATAATCACATTAATAACATTAAAATTATTGAAGTCTTTGATTGTCGTGTGATAATGAGACCGATAAAAAGTAGAAGCAGTAATGTTGGTGGGCTTGGAGAAGGAGGGGACAGGATGGTCTCCGCATTTACGATTATCTTCCTCGCGCAGTGTGTCTTGGTGTGGAATGAATTGCGACTCTTTCTAGAAAAGACTATGTTTTTTAAGAATATGTACTACTCATTTCATGGTTGACCAGCAGATTTAATTAGTTTTCTTGTCCTGGCGTGAAGTCGGATTATGCATGGTAACGACAGCAATAAAATGAACAAAGTTTTGACAAGGAGTTCTAACTGTCTTTGATCATCGTTTTAGGTGCATGATTGCAATCATGATGTTGGCAATACAAACCATTACATAGAGACTTGTTTATTTCTTCAAGTTTCATTGTTTTAATTCTTCAAATTCTTTTCATTTTACATCTTGTGAAGTAAGAAAACGTGACAAGAAATTATAAATGAATATAACTTATCCGCAAAGCGTAGATTGAAGATATGATTCTCTGGGTCGGCTTTTGACGTTCGACACAAGCTCAGTGATGAAGCGCCAGCAAATGCGATGACATACATCTCACAACTAAATAACAATGCTTTCTCATGTCTCACAAAGGCACGACAAATCGACGAACTCCGCATCCTCCTTGCTCTCTCTTTTGGCCTTTCTCACCACGGTCACTGTCTCCCCCGCGGTGAGGGAGAATCAGATACAGTCACCTCCGAAACAAACTCTTTAGTTTCCCCTCCAGGCAACATCCCTTGTTCCCTCAAACCCGCGCAAATGAATCTACTAGCATCCATTTCCTTCATTTAGAAGTAACTTTTCGGTAGGTAAATGCTTGACGTAAACCTGTCATACTAGAGAGAGCACGAGTGTCTTTTACTTTGAATAAATATTGCTATTGCGACCGAAAGTAATTCGGAATGAAAATTTCATTGCCTACGATTGATCGTATTTAAATTGTGTCTCTATAAACCATTGGGTTAAATGTTTCTGAATGTAAATACTATGTTGAAAAATTCTTAATGAAGGTCTATAATTCATCATCTTTCAAACATTTTCCATTCTCCACCTGATGCAGTGTAGTCGCAACATTATTAAAAAATAAATTGGTAAATATATTTTTTTAAAGTCAAACTCTCCAATAACCAGCATAATTTCCTTCACTTTTTTAGCCATAGCATCGCTGAAGGTTCAACCACCGTCGTATATATCTGTTTCTCTACCGTCGTGGCAGCCGCCGCCGCCCCCACCGAACTCCGCCACCCCCACCGAACCTTGCCGCTCCCTCCGAACCCCGCCATCGTCGTCATCACCACTCCTGCCGCCTCCGCCGCTCTGCCTCGCCTCCGCTTCCGCCTCCACCACCGCCTCCACCTCCACCGCCGCCGCCGCCGCCGCCGTCCCCGCCCGCCGCCTCCACCGGGAGCCGTCCGTCGTGTCCTCCCGGGATCGGCGGCTGATGCGCCTGGAAATTAATGTTCCGATAGCAGCAGCGACAGGGCGCCGGTTCACGCTGCCTCCGAGGTCATCGGGGCGGCGACCCCCCCCCCCTTCGACCCGCCCCGGTCGCCGGCGCTCCCTACTCCAGCTTCCCTCGCTCGAGGGGCGTCCCTTGCCTTGCTCCGGCCCCGCGCCCAACCCTCATCCCTCGCTGCCTTCCCCGCACATCACTTCTCCCCCGCTTTCGACCTGCCTGCATCGCCCTCCTCCACGCCTCCAACACCCCGCCCCCGCCCGGGCTCCTCTCTCGCTCCGTTTTCAACACTTCCTGCTCCCCCCTACGTTCTCCTCTCCTGTTCGTCATCCCACCCACGCCTGCGCTCCCGCCCCCGCTCCGTATTTGATCCGACTGGCTCCCCCCGCCCCGGGGGCAAGACGCCATGGCGGCGGTCGCCGCGTGGAGGCGGGGGCGGGGCGGGGCGCGACGCGGCGTGTCGGGGCGGGCGTGGGCGCGGGACACGCCAGATGACCGCGATAGCGCGCAAGCAGCGCGGCCGCAGGTAGCCGGTACAGTCGGGTTCCTCGGCCGAGCGCCCGTGCAGGCGACACTTCCAGCTAGGCGCCCGCAAGCAGTCCTCGCTCCATGAGCTTCCCTCGCGCCGGTTGTAAAAAACAATGCAGTGACGCTGCAATAGCACGTACTTTCGCGATTTGTTTGTAACGTCTCTGATTTTCGAAACTTAAGCGAGTTCATAAAAAAATAGTCCTGCTCAATTTTTTTTTTTTGAAATTCTTTGCTCTAAACGAGGAATCATGCCAAAAAATTCAAATAATTCGGAGCGATTTTTGAGAAACTTTTGAAAATATAGTTGAGGCTCCATGTAATGTACTTCCAAAATCAAAATATCCGTTTCAAACTCACAGGGCTTTAAGTTCGGCCAGATCGATGAGGGTATATTAATTTTCAAGACAATCTTCTGAACGGCTTAGGCGTTAGCATTGACGACTGACAGACGTTTTGCCGTCAACTAATTTTTCGGGATCCACAAAACGTGGATTCCCACCTTACAATATGTTAGGGGAAGTAATTTAGTACATATACGAACCTGATTTATCCAATTTCGATATGAGGTTTCCCTTCAAAAACGTGCTGATTTTGCCGCAGCATTGCAATATCTTTCCTACATGTCTTACATACATTAAGAGAAAGTAAAAAGACGTGTCGTTTCTACTTCCCGCTGCAGTATTTCCACGATTAGAACTAAGCGGCGTCGGCAGATCAATAGCAGCCACAAGCATGAGTACAAAGAGCGGCTTGTGTAGCATCCATGGTGTATTGTATAGCATCAATAACCGTCAGGACGTTCAATTCTGCCAGCATAGATATTATTCTTTTCAAATTTGGTAATTACTAAGTGGTTGCTAGTGATAGGATAAAATCGTAATGTCGATATTGTTTTATATCAGAGTCGCAGAAGCACATCGATTTCATTATTTCAATCATATTGAGCTCACGTCGGCTTCCCTTTTCGACATCTGACAATTTATTCTTAATCTTATTAAGCAGGAAAATAATTAATTATTTATTATTATCAGTGATTATTAAATATATATAAATGAAAACTCAATGATTGTTAAGTATATTTCGTTTAATTTCCAGTAAGTTAAAATATATTTTTTAAAGTAATGACACAAGGAACAATAATATTTCCGAACCCCCTTATTTGTTCTGACACCATTATTCCTGACATCTCATTCCCTACTCCCTCCATGAATTTCCAATCAAATCTGTCGTAAACATTATTGTTGATATAGTTTCTTTTATTTACGATCAACTTAAGATTTCGAAAGAGTTGTTATGCTTCCCTTTGAGTGAACTGTGGAAGAATTTACACCAATTTGGCAATTCTTTGCTATAACACTTCCTTGCAAGCTTTGGGTTGATAATGGCACGCCAAAGATTTGACTTCATCTCATATTGGCGCACACAATGTTTTCTGTATATGAATCCAAAAATGATCAAAAATATATGGATCATTTTTGGATTCCTATACAAAAATTGTTTGACTAATCTAAATTTATTTAATGTATTGCTTTAAAATGATTAATTTGAAAACATGAATATTATTATTTTATTACTTACATGTAATATTTTTATTGTCTGCCACGTGTTTTATTTACACGTGAAACATCCTTTCGGGAAAGTATAAATTAGATATATGCCACTCTTTGAGAATAGAGGTCTGTTGTTAACATCAAACACAAACGATTTTCTAACAATAAAAGTAAATAGAAAAAGAGTTATAAATAAATTTCAGTTATATAATAATAATAATAATAATAATAATAATAATAATAATAATAATAATAATAATAATAATAATGTCTTTATTACTGGCGAGGCTTAGGCCGTAAGGCCTGCTCTTCCGCCTAACCACTTAAATATTTACATTTACATAATTACAATTGAGGCGTTTGGGCGGAGATAGTGATAACTGACATTTCACATTACTTATAACTTATTACATTTCACATACTTATTACTTATATTTCATCTTACTTATAATATTAAGTATATTATGTCTTTTTTAATATCGTGGTATCGTTTCTATTTCGCTTTGAAACAGAATATTGTTTGAGTATAGTCCTGTGACGCACGATAAGCTCATCTGAATTATGTTCTACTACTATAGGTTTAATCTTTACTGTGAAGATATGAGCGTCCTAATGTCTTCAAAATGAGTGACGCATGAAAAGCTTATCCCGCCCCGTTCCAAAGTTATCTCATTATTTTTTTTCTCTTTTTGTTCCTGCTTTATAGGGACAGAATTCAATTATTATTTCAATAACTTTTAATAAAGAACAAGGTTGAAATCTATTAATGAAACTTGACAGGTTAATATGACTTCTCATTTTCATTAAGACATAACTGCAACATCACAACTTCAACGTTTCCTAGACGCCGCCTTGCTTATCTTACTCACGTACGTCTTCATGAGGTAAATTATAAACATCCAGTATAAAGCAGTACTTGTCCCTTGAGCCAATTATCGTGTTAGTCCCACGCCGTGAGTGCGTAGTTGTTCATTGCTCATTCCTCTGTTGTTCATTCCAAGAGGTTTCGTCTTAATTATCTCCACCCTGAAAATCACGGGTTTCTTTTCTGAATAAGCAGATTTTTCAGCATTTCAGATACGTTGTTGTTCTGAAAAGATAATTTGTTATTTGGGCGGCGGGGTAGCCCAGTGAGGAATTCATTAGGTGTGCTCCGCACAGTTCCATGAGGTGTTTGTTATTCTCTGTGAACTGGGAATAATTGTGGCGGGCATTCCTTTCGTGTGTTCTATAGTCGGTTCTGTAATGTTTCTTCCCAGGCAAGAGCTTCCTAGTTGCTTCCCCGTTTAAACGAGCACCTCTTTACCCTGTCGGGTCATGGGAGGGCGGAGGCGGGGGAGGGGAAGGGGAAGGTGGGAGTGGAGAGGGGGGAAAAGGAGGGTGGCGGTGGCGATGGCGATCGCGGTGGCATAGACTATAGAGGAATAATTCTTTACTCTATGGCGGTGGTGTTGGAGAGAGAAAGGAGGGTTGATGGGAAGAGGGTGGGAATTAGAAAAGTGGGAAGAGGCGGTGGGCGGGGAAGGAGAGAGGAGGAGAAGAGAGAGGAGGGGGGATGGCGGCGACGGCGACGCATTCTATGACGGGTTGGGGGTGGGGGCGATGCCGTTTAGGGGTTAGGAGGAGTTGGGTGATGGCGATGGCGGGAGCGGTGACGCTGGACGAGGATAGGGCATGGAGCAGGGTGGCGGTGGCGGCGGCACATTCCATGGCGGGTTGGAGGGGCTGGCGACGTAGCGTGCGCGGTAACGAGCTAACAACGACGTTGCCGCCGCCCCCGCCTCCGACGCGGCGGCGTAGGCGTCGTCGACCTTTAGCCGCGCGCGGCAGTCTCTGCCACCGGCGCTCCCACCGCCGCCGCGCCGCGCCGCGCCGTCCGTCGCCTCGCAGAGCGGGTGGCGCTCCGCACGTCATCCGCGCCTGGCTCGAGCCTCATTCACAACGAAGCTTCAGCGTGGACGTAATGCGAATGCAACAGCTTCGGGTCGTGTCCTTCGATGAAACCATTCACAATCGGGCACGTAGACGTGAGTATAAACATAACTTGTAACAGAGAAATTTCGCTAACACCGAGTATTCACGTTTGGTTAACCTGAGAACGACACGCTCTCGTGAACTGCAGCAAGATCTTTCGGATTCGGTGGTATAATGGTCAGCGTACCGGACTGTTGTACCCGAGTTTGCGGGTTCAAACCCGATCGAAGCCGTGGATTTTTAAGGGCGAAAAAACCCTTCGTACGCCTTCCTTCGGAGGGGAAGTGAAGCCGGCTGTCCCATGTAGTAGATTTATTGCATATAAAAGATCCTCAAGCCTAAAATAAGCCTCTGGGCAAAGTTGAGATCCTCCCGTTTCGTCGCCCAAGATAATACCTCCTTTCTCCGCTAGGTGGTGAAAGGAGCGTAGCGAAATTTGCGTGGTTAGACGGAAGAGCGGGCCTGATGGCCCGAGTCTCGCCACGTAAAATAAGGCATTAACTAAAACTAACTAAGATCTAAAGAAGTTCTACCGTTTGCACTGTTGTTATTGCAGTTTGTAACAGAATATATTGGCATTTACCAAAAGCGCTGCTCATGATACGTTGCCTACATTCATTTGTCGCATTCGTCATCTAAGAAATAATTTATCATCAATTAGTGTGATTGCATCAATTTTACTTAATGTCATTGGATAGTAAACAAATTTTTTGTGTCAATAAGTTTGTTCTCGATACGTTATTGTATCGCTGAGGGATATATTCACGTACATTCACGCTGTCTTCGTGAATGGTACGCCAATGTTCAAGTAGAAAGAAAACGTTATTAGCACTCTCAATATCAATGGTGCTGTGTGACGTATGCCTGACGTAGTAGTTTCTCAGAGGAGAGAAGGGATGCAAAGCCCCCTTCATTATGTTTTCCCCTTTTGGCAAATTACCAAATAAAATACTTGCTTTGGTATATGAGAGAAAATGTATATTTTTTTAGCTCATAGGGGATGATTTTAGGGGACGCAACGAGCAAAATCCCTTTTATTAGGATATCCCAACATTTCTTCTTCTGGATTAGTAATCGTCCATATCTCTTAGCACTCCTGCGGCTAAGAGAAAATGAAACCTACTGCCTGGGTGGAGGAGATCCTCCCTCGAACAGCCATCTACAGAAATCTCTTGAAATTATGAATTGATGAACACGTCATTGGGGCCTATCTTCTCCAGCCTGTCCGAATCATGTCACACTCCGGACACAAGCAGAGGATAGATGACAATATACACCGTGGGCTGGCAGAAGTGGGTTGGCGAAGAGGTATAGTGAACCGGTATTTCACTTTAAATAGTTTTTGGAATTAATGACTTTTCTCTTTAAGATCTGCCACAGCATGCCTACAGACATCATTAAATGGCGCGGACTTGTGATTGCGCCATTCCTGTTGTGTAAACTATGCAGTAGCTAGCAGCAGCGTCAGAATTACAACCGGCGCGAGGAAGACTTCCCAAGCCAGATATGTCGATGGGGCATTGCTTTAGAGATGATGATCATGATGATAAAGAAGAAGAAGATGAGGGGATAGGACGGACAAAAGCTCAGTTCTTCAATAATCTGATGGACACCATTCACGCTTGTACCTGGTTTGCAAGCCTGGCTTGTGCCGGTTGAAAATGGGTCGCCGTTGCGTAATTCCCACAGTGAATCAGTAGGAGCAATCAATGGCGAAATATCTGAACTTGCACACGTTACAGTGGGCTTCCACCACTAACCCGAGAATGGATAGTGGACAACGCTGTGACCGCCTTCGCAGTTGTCTGATGTCGCCTTCGCTCTCCCCGACCTCACGCGGTGCCATCACCGCAGGGTCCTCCCACGCTCCCACCACCCCGCCGCCTCTCCCCTACCCCCTCCACCACCACGACCACCTCCCGCAACTATAGCGCCCGCCCCCACCTCGCCACACCTTCCCCACCGTCCCTCTCCGCCCATCACCACCACCGCCCCCACCCTCCCCAGCCCCTCCCCCAACAACCTCCACCCCCACCATCCCGCTCCTCCACCCGCCCCTGCCTCTCCCCGTCACCACCTCCACCCCCCACACCACCGTTACCGCCCCAACCCCACTATTGCCTTCAGACCTTCCCTTTCCGTAGCCAAAACCACCAACTCCACCACCGCCAAAATTACCACCACCATCGCCATCCCCTCACCGCTCCCATCGTCATCATCACCACCGCCTCCTCCTGGGCCGTCGCCACTGCCCGCCGCATCGCCCTCCCCCCGTCTGCCCCCCCTCTTCCGCCCCACTGGGAGAGGTGGCTCAATTCATCAATAGCTGTCACTGCAATGCTTCTGTGATGAGGTCCGAGGTTCGAGTCCCGACAGTGGCAAGATTTTCGACCCTAGCTTGTGAGCTAGATCGAATTCGTCGCTGTCTGGAGGAGAATACTAGGGGCGGCTTCTCGAATTGGTGGTTTTCCGTGGTTTCCCTGATCAACACCAGGCGAATGCCGGAGCAGTACCCTAATAAACGGGCCACGGACCGCGCATGATCTTTCCTTCCCGTTCCTTGTTCTATCCTCTCCCCGTGTACACACTCACTTACACTGACATGCACTACACTACCACATATTCCGGTGGGGAGCTTAGAGCTTGTCCCGGCTGGGGCGCTGGTGGGATATACCTGGTTGGGGAAATCCCTCTAGCCAACGGTAGGTCGGCGCCGGATCTCGCCATCCAACGGGGGAAGATCACCACCACCTCCCGATGAAAAAATATGCACTACACTTACGGGACTAATGAGCTCTTTAGTTGACGCGCCAGGAATCATTAACAAGCAAGCAACCAACCAACCTTGCCCCCCCCCCCACCGCCTCCCGTCGCGCCGGGTGATTACCGCTGGCTGCGCACCCGGATGTCACGTCACGTCACGTCACGCACCGCACGCGGGCGCCATCTCAATCGCCCCTGGCCGCACGCCCGCTTCTTGCCCTGGCGCAGCCCGGCGCGGCCGATGCCTAGCTCTGCTGCGGCGGCTATTGCATCCGTGGAATTTATGACAATAGCGTGCGTGGATTTATACCAATGAGAAATAAGGTATACATGCAAAATTATCAAAGGTAATTCCACGAGTGGTTTGGAAATTGTCGATAAATCCCCGACCCGCGAAGCGAGGAGGGGATTTATATTCAATTTCCAAACCACGAGTGAAATTTACTAAGAGTATTTCACGAATGAAATTTCATAAATATAATGTACTATTAATAATTAACATTGTTTTATTCAAATATTTTTACATCGAACAGAAATATATACATAAGGGCAATTATAAACAACAAAATTAACATGAGACAAACCAAGAGCGAAATTACTTGAAAACAGTTATTGAATATACAATCTTTAAAGTTTAAATTCAAAGAAAACGTGTTTTGTTCGCTTATTTTTAAGGAAGATGTTGAATTTGAAGCGCTACTATGTCTTACTTCAATAATAATTGAAGAATGGTGTTCCTCATTCATTTGGAGATATGTCTTGAGTGACGATTACATAACCTCTAGGAGGTGATAATCAATACCTGATAAATATGCATGGTAAAGTCGTCTCTAATTGGCTGGTAGGGTCCCAGTTCTTGCACGCTATTGGCTGAAATTTCATGAGTGAAATAATCATAGGTAATACTATGAGGGCTTTGGAAATTGTCGATAAATCCCTGACTAGGGAAGCGAGCAGGGGATTTATCTGAGAATTTCCAAAGCACGTGTAGTATTTAATAGATAATTCCACGAAAGTTACGTCCAACATAGTTCCAAAATGCGCCAAATATTAAAAGTAACTGAAAGTTATTAAAATCAAAGAGGTTATGTTATAGTACATACGCGGTTTATCGGACATCGACATAGCCATCGATGTAATACCGCCTCCTAAGATAGATGAGTCACAGTTTACGATTGGCCAATAGGGAGAAGGCGGTAAGAAAAATTGGATTGAGAAAGTAATAAACGTTTTAAGATACACCGCCCTGATTGTGACATTTTGTATGTATAGTTAAACACTATTGGTTTTAATTTCACGAATGGAATAGTCACTTTAATTATCACCTTCCCCTGCGCGAGAATCATTGTTCCTGTTTTTTTTAATTCAAAGATTCGTTATATAATTTTGCTTTTGTTAAATTTCATGGATAAATTTAATGTGCATATGTAAAAAGGATACAATCTTTTAAGATTGTGATGTATAATTTTATTTCCCTTTCAGTTTTCTACTGTTTAGAACTAAAAATAGTTCTGCTTTCGCTTGGCGTTGTTATGCTTCTCACAAGAGGAATAAGTATTCATATTATCAAGAATGACAGCTTTGACCTTTATGAAGATTGCATTCCGCGTGGGCTTCATAGCAGCCATGATGAAGTACGCCCATTATGACGGCAGGTGGATTCAAAGTGTGCCGAACGACCTTGCAGTGGAAGTATCCAGTCGTGCACTCAACCGTTTTCTTAGGTTACAGGTTGCACGTTGCCTGCCATTAACTCTCGCATATCCTAGTACTGACATTTGTCATCCGAAGAAAGATAAAGTGTAGCTTTGCTTACAGAGTCCCGGGTACACCACTGAGAATTCGTAGTGATTGAATCAGGTTTGGCAAAGGTTTTCGGGGATATTCTCGTTCTGGCTGTTGAACTCATTCGCCTTGTTTTTCGGTTTTCCCAGATGTATTAGCACCGATTTAATTCTTACATAAATAAATATAAAAATAAACATTATTTTTAATAATGCATTTAAGTGTTTGCACTTTCAATGTGTGCTTATTTTGTGCATAACACATGTTCTGTTTAATTAAAAATCCTGAGATTGAATGAAATAATTTTTTAAAAAAATGTCACGTTATTTACAACAAAAGCGATATTTATCACTATGCTGATATACGCGGATATACGCACTATTCGTATTTTGTTTAAAACGGAAATAAATGTTACTCTATGAGTGTTCAAATTCGTTTGACGATTTACGCGTCACAAGCATTGACAGTAAAAATATTTTAAAACTTTATCTAGTAAATACATGTGTAATAATACTGTCAACATTACCAATATATCAAATCATTGCTCGTCATGTAAATGAATTATCTGAGCCGCTCTGAATTGAAGATACCTCACACTAACTAAAATACTTTCATTTCTATATGTCGTATTCCGTTGATGTACACAAAAATAACGATCTGGAATTAGGTATGATCTAACCATAACTGGAGAAAGCTATGAAAGCACACAAAGAATTTTTTTAAAAAAAACTAACGAATTTAAATAAAAACTAGTGGTCTGCATCAGCAAAATTGTTGCCGAACAAAACCGCAAAATCGTTTTCCAAAAAAAGAGAATACACACTGCTTAAGAACAACAAATAAAAAGATACAATATAACAGTGTAATAAATTATGTATTTTTAGAAAAAAACTTTCTTCGCGAATACAAGAGTAACTTAATATAGTATACACTGGAAAAACTGTATTAGAATTGTTTTCAAACCAAGAATATAAAATGAGTAGCTGTTACATAAGTCAACACGTTAAAATAGTAAATATTTAATGGCGAGTGACATTTTCCTTAGAGCCTTGCTGTTGTATTCGTCAGCAATATCGTAAGCTGTGACGCACTGAGTATGAGAATTCACTCGGTTCGCGCAGTGTGGGGAATAACACTATCAAATATTTTCGTATTCTATTTCATACATATTCATATTCGGAATATTTTCATATTTGATTGTGTCTAAATGAAAACTACCGAGCGAAGTGGCTTAGGGCGTAGCGCCCTGACTTCTCATTTGGGAGGTCCAAGTTCAAACCCAGCCATCCTGTCCGGGTTTTCGTGGTTTCTCTCGGTCATACCGGCGAGTGCTCGGATGATTCAACTGAAAGGCCACGACCGCGAAACCGGCATCGCTAGCCAAATTCGTTAACTACGTGAAGTCACGAAGGTTAAGCGAATTCGAGACACCGCGGGTTCCTGGTTGGGTGACAGACTAGGAACTCCGAGATCTAACGGCACGGAGGCCAATTGCATTTTCGGGGCATATAATGACTAAATACAAGTACAAATCAAAACTCTTGTTTTGGGTTTTTTCCGGAGTTCCTGGTTCTCGAACGAAACCTTAGACACCCAGCCGGAGGCGCCACAGCTTTCCGTCAATTTGTGCGTGCATTCGAAATTAGTATTATAGATACAGTTGGATGTGCCCAAATTGGCATCGCTAATTAAAACAGAGAGAATTAAAATGTTTTCTTCAGAATGAGTAAATCTCTTGTTTTAAATCCCACAATCGCTTTTGTTCTCGAACTCTTCTAATTTCCATGGATATTTTACATATCAGCCGGTTAAACAGCTTCGTAATCGGAATGAAATAAACGTTTGCGTTTAAGAAAGTAGGTCATCTACTGTGAGTCACACATACACACACGCTTCGAATGGTATTGCACATCTAGGCTAGTCAGCAAATCAAATTGCCCGCTCTTTCTTCAGTATCGCACAAATGGCTTCGCTTATTTTCTCAAGGTTTATCTTAGTGTGTTGATGAAAGTGTCCTTATGGAGCAATGTCTTGTAAACGGATGTCATAAAGAAGGCGTGCCGATAACAAGTGGAATGAATGGGTGAACTGTTCTCCTGATAGCAGTGCGTAGTTAGTGTTGAGAAGATTCTGTGAAAGCTGTTTCGTAATAGGGAATTGGAATGCTGCTCTCTCGAGTATTGAAGAGAGGGTTAGATTTCTTCTCAGCCTATTCTCACGTTGACGCTATCGATACCGTGAGTTACTCTCCGTCTGGAGTATGTTTATTGAATTTGGCCCCCTAACGGTCCAGTGACGCACTGCATTAAACTAAAATGTGTGCGCTATGCCACAATTTCAAGGCGGAGACTTTTTAAGAGGATTATTTAGATTTCGTAGCCCTGATGGTTTACCGGTGTTTTCAGACTGCTGTCTGTATGGCCTTTAGAAAAAAATCTCTTAAAGTAAAAGGAATAAAATGGATATGAATGTGGATGCACTGTAACAGATAACAATTATATATCTTCTCAACTCAGTCTTCCACAAGCGTGGTAACGAAAATTTTCATTTTGAGGGAAGTCAATATGTGAACAGGAACAATCAAAACTAACAGACGAAGAACTTTTCTCCTTATATTTTTTAAACTAGTTTACGAGATTTTTCTTTCATTTTCATATTAACCGGTTGCCAAAGACATCGGCGTAATTACAGTATTCTCTTGACTAGAAGTAAAATTAGTGTACTCAATTCCTTTAACCTCCACTTACTTCCGATTTATTGCGAAGATACGGGATAATTACGTAGTTCCTCAGCCGGAATCTAAACTCCTCAGAGTCCGGTTACCTCAACATTTGATTGCCGTTGAGATGTAGGAATTAATAACTTTTACCCTGTCCACATATAGCGAATTCATGTTGCCTAAGTATTGAGAATTAATACTATTACTAATTATACTATTAATACTATTAATACTATATTGAAAATTAATACTCCCCATACGTCACATACAGTTTTTGACTGTTTTTGACTAAATAAATAAATAAATAAAATAATGTCCATGTGCTGTGAATAAAAAAATTAAATATTCAAACACATAACATATGCTTTGAAATCGTTGTTAAACAAGCAATACAACTGGCAACATGGCATTTGTTGCACAATACTGCAGGTTTCGTTTTCCTCATGGCAGGATAATAATTAGAAGAGATGATTTCCGTGATGCACCGGCGCTTCCGGCCTCCCACGAGGTGCAACAGAACCAACGATTTCTTCCGGTGTAATCACAGGTCATGGCTGGCCAACGGATTTCCCACCACGTGCCAAAGATTTTTACATACGAGTTCAGTTCCATTCAATCACCTCTTCTACGTTGTGAGGTTCTGACGTTGTTCTATGATTGGGATTGGGAAATACGATAGATGAAGAATCTGGTTCGCTTAGGGAGAGCAAAGGGATAACTCAATCAGGCTACTAAGTTACTTTAGTGTACTGTTAGTTCAAAAGACTCGATTATTCGAGTGCCCGCCTGCAATAGAGGAAAATGATTTGGACGACATGGCGACCAGTATCGTGAAGCCACGTATTGTCGGAGCGTCTGCCGGAGCATCTCGTCTGAAGGTGTCTGGACACCGTTGTGGGCTATGGTGAGGGAGGAAGTGCACTGAATGAGGAACAACGATGTCACGTTGCAATATGGAGACGTCTCCGCTTGTCTGCAGAGGTCCTGGCATATTCTTAACAACTTAATAGTAAGTATTTTAACACATACACAATTATCACTTAATTATTCTGTTATTGTATTCAAATAACTCACTCAATTGAGAGAACTCGGGTGTTAAATATTTGAACATGGATTCAGTTCTGCTCTATTTTCAAAAGAATGAGCAGGAGGAAAGATGGAATGTGCCACATTTAACACATGTGTCACAGGTTTGCCAGCATACCATAGAACAATGATAAGCGATAAGCACTGGGACGTAACACAGTTGCATTTTTTTACTTGAGCTGCGCAGATTTCATTATTTATAAGAACACTCTATATGAATTATAATTTACATTGGAGAAAACATCAAAAACTTAAGCGATTGTTTGATGAATGTCAAACTTCATTTTTTTAGTGTCTGCAAGTACTGTGGAGTAGTTATTGGAAATATCGAGTGTTAGGTAGATTTTAATTAAAAGGTTAGTAACGAGCATAGAAATTTCTCAATGAAAACAAAATAAGGCTGATACACAGGTGTAAACAACACTTTGTATTTTGTATTTGTTTCTGTGATGAATAGTTTTTTTATTTCTTTAATGAAAGAAAGATAAATATTAACTGACATTTCTGCGTGTAGCAGTATCTAAGGAATGTTAACACCAAACATTCCCAGTACAAGAGAAATCTTTGGAAATTTTTTTGAATTCACAATAATAGCCGTAGAGTTGGCGAGAAAAGTAACAAACTGCAGCTAAGATGTGTTTTAATATTAGAAGGTTTATTTTCCAAATCCGTCCCATTAAAAATATTCTTTAAATAATAATTCTAGGATAGTCCCTTGTTCATTTAGCTCTGTATTTACGCTGCTTTTTGCGAGTTTCTTCTTAGTTAGTTCGTGTGTGCCGCAAACGGTTCAGAGAGCGGATGTTATTAGAATTTGAATAAATCTAAAATGTTTTTCAGTGCAACAAGTCTGAAATAACTTTAGAAAATTATTGGGAAAGATACTGAGATGTAAATTCGGAGTATATTTAATTATAATGAAATATAAACATTTACTTTTTAAATAGAATATAATTGACATATAACTACGGAAATGATTGTGATATTCACATTAGGTGAAAAAAAGTTGAAACAAAGATCAAAAAAACAACTTATGAATTCAAATGACTGAAGATCGCATAGATTCCAGTATTGTATAGTGATCATTTTCTAGGACTCGACTATTAAATGTCATAAGACTAGGGGATTGGGTATTCCATCGATATCTTACATTTCAGAAACCAGCGATTCCTAAATGTTTTGTATAAATTCGTGGGCGTATTCTCTCGTTGTTCTGTCTCGAGTTGAGCTGGTCCATCTGGGCTTCCCATGGAGGGGGAGGGGGAGGGGAGGGGGAGGAAGCGGGGCGGACGCGCCGGATGCGGTCGTAACGAGCGACCGGGGCTGGAATGCGAGCGCCGGGGGCGAGAGAGCGAGGGGGCGGGGGCGGGGGCGGCACACGTGCGGGGGGCGGGGCGGTCGGGGGCGGGGCGCGCCGTCACCGCCGCCAAGACGAATGGAGCAGGGGCGGGGCGGGAACGCGGCGCCCGGCGCGGAGGTGCGGAGCTGCGAAACGTCCCACGGACCGCCCCCTGCACCCGCCCCTCTGCCCCCGGGCACGACACCGCCACGTCCTTCGGCACCGGCGACGCCATCACCTCAGCCTTCCCCACCCCCTGCACTCGCCCACGCCCACGCCACCGGCACCGCCTCCGCGGCCGCCCCAGGGCGCGACACCGCCCCGTCTCTCGCCTCCTTCACCCCCTTCGACACCGACACCGACTCCGCCATCCCCTCCGCCGCCCCAGCCTTCGCCTCCACCCCCGGCACCGCCTTGGCCCATACCTTTGCGGTCCTACCCGGCAACCTATACTCTACCACCTTCTTTACCACAGCCACCTCATTTGGTTCCGCCATCACCACCGCCAATGTCACCCCCGTCCCCTCCCTCCTCCCACTCCCATCCACTTCTCTCTCCTTCCCCGCTTCCACAGGCACGTCTTTATCCGTCTCCGCCTCCTCCTGCTTCCACTTTTCTGCCGTCGCGGCGTCACAGTCTCCACCGGCACGACCGTCTCCACCATAACCCTCCTCCTCAATCATAATGGCGGCCCCTGCCAGCTCACTCCCCGCCCCATGCACGTTCGCTCCCCAGTCCCCATGGACATTATCCTCCTCTCCCCGCCTCCACCTGTAATTCGCCTCTGTCGCAGACATTGCCTCTATCTTCGCCTCCACCAACAGCACTTCTCTCTTCTCGATCTTTGATATCACCCTTACTACAACTATCATTGCAATTACATACCGCATTCCTGCCACTTCCACTGCTACAACTCTCACCACGCTATCGATACCTCCCCAGCCACCGTCTCCACCTCCACCACCACCCCCACCGCCATCACCACCTCCACCACCACCACTATCACCACCACCTCCACCTCCACCTCCACCTCCAACACCACTACCACCACCACCACCACCACAGGCCCTTGCCTTCGTCCGCCTCCGTCTCCATTACCATCGGTACTACAACCTCCACTTTCGCATCCGCCTCTGTTGCCGTCCCTGGCCTCGCCATCACCATTGCCATCGCCACAGCAACCGCCTCTGCCACTGCCACTGCGCTCCCCCGCGCCGGTTGCCGCCGATCGGCGGACCGGAAGTTGGAGCCCCTCTCCGCGGCGGCGGCGCAGGCTGCGGTGTCGGGCGACAAAAAAGCCCACCACTGCCACGGCCACCGCCACCGCCACCGCCCACGCCCACGCCCCGCCCCCGCGTCTGCGCAGCGTCAGCTATCCGAGCCGGGCGCCTGACATGAGAGCTGGTCGACAGACGGGAGCTGACGGGCGGTTCTGGGCTTTGTGACTCCTCCGCTGCCTTTCCCTCTTGTGCGCTCTAAAGTCCTAAAACGATTCCACGAAGGTCAATGTCAAATGACTCACGTGGGAAATTAACTTCCTATTCTTTTTATTTTCTAAAATTAACAGTATAGTATTCAAAAAGTTTCGTAATACTGTAAAAATCAATGCCGTGCTTTTGAAGGAAAAGTGCAAAACCCAATAAAGTTGTGCTCTGTAAATAACAGTAGCGCCTAAACTCTAAGAAGAATTTTTCACAAAATAGATATTTCCGAGTCTGGCCTCTTGTCGGTTTCTGGTCGGAGTCTGAACTCGACGGTTTGCAGAATTTATAAGTGATATGTTAGTTTTTGTGAGTGCTTCATCCGACGTCCTTCCACACCTCATCCCAAAGAAGTACATGTTAATTTAATTTTTTTTAATGGCCGTACTTTAAAAGGAAACCCCTGAAATTTCGAAAATTACTTTCCTATATCTGTGCATTATTGAAGATAAAGATTCATTTTAGTGTACTCGTAATATATTCTTTATATATTCTTTAATATAAGAATTTTAAATGATCTTTTTTTCTTTTAAAATATGACTAACTTTCATGTAATTTTGTGTCAACAAATTCTCTCAGACATGTAAATAACATTTTCTAAATAAATCTGCTCCACTTTTTAAAAATCTTTTGATGCACACAATACTCGTACATTTAATACTAAATATTAAATTAAATTTTATGGCACAACAGCTATTAACTCTAAATATTATATATGTAAAAAAATTAAAATATGTATAATTTTAATCCCATTTTATCTAATTTTGATGAGTTCCTAAGATTCTGAGATTCTTTCGGATGTTTGAAATTTAGTAAGATTCATTTACCAAATACACTGGAAGCCTATAAGATAGAAGAAACGCACCAATTTCAGTCTATGGTGGAAATGGATCAAACATTTGAAAGAAAATAAACAAGTACTAGTTGGATACAAATTGCAATAATATACTACACAACCATTACTAATAATAAGAGAAAGTATCTGCTGGAGTAAACAACACCACTAGTTTTTAGTTATATTTGGGTTTTTCTAACGAGGCAGCTAAGAGTATTATCTTCAAGATGGAATATGGCACGGCTTTCCGCGTCTTTATCAGTCGTGCCGCTATAGTCGCTTGATCTGCAGCACTGTTTGATACGGTTGCGATCATGCCACATCTTGCGGCAGGACTGAGAAAGACGTAAAAAGTCGTGCCATGTTCCATCTTGAAGATAATACTCCCAGCTCCCACGTTACAAAAACCCAAGTTTAATCCAGAAAAAATAGCTATAGCAATTCTAGCTGATTCAGTCTACTCAGAAAATGTTTCACATGGAAAAATTGTTCTCTCTTTTAATCTTTCACATATCGTCACACACATTCTCTGGAAAATTTATAGCTGCAAATTTGGAATGCTAGCAAGCTGTGTTTTCGGAAATTGGACTTTTATGGATACAGAAGATCGAAGATGATGTTCATTTTTTTAATATAGTTTATTTAATATAAGGCAGTGTTAGAATTTTATTCTTTTCTGTAATAATGTTAATGAAACACATTAAATCCAGTTAATACATCTGTAAACAAGCGAGTGACAAGATTTTAATATTGTCTTCGTTAATATTTGCCCGTGTTAGAATCAAAATGAAACACGAAAAAGGTTTTCTTGCAGTCAGCTGCATGGGAAGAAATAAGTAACTTTTTGTTTTCCATAGCACGAAATGAGAGCCGTAAAGTAAAACATTAAAACGTATATTTCAACCGATAGTATTCCAGAGATGAACATAAAACGATTTGCAGTGCCGTATTTATTCTTTCTGTGGTCTGTGCAATTTGCCATGATAGTAACGTTGCGTAAAAATGCGACTACTACATTTCTTATCTAGAATTCTCTAGATGTATATTCTACCAGTAACATTTCACTTGTGATCTGACTGTACTCATCGTTCTTATGCGGTAGAATTTACCCAAGGTTTATGGGCAGTTTGATGTGGTGCGTGTCAAACGGTACACGGGCCTCAGAGCAGTAATATCTGGAACATGACATTCATAAAACATAGAAACCAGATCGCTTTTGTTCTAGCAGATGGCACCGCTGGCCATGCCGCACAGTGGTTCAACATTACAGAAAAGCGTAGAGAAGTAAATAAGTTAAGAGCTAAATCGAAATAAAATATATTGACTACGCCCGCAAAACATATATTCGGATTTAAGACGTTTTCATAGATTCTTTGAACCCGTGAATTCGAATGTGGTTTTAAAATTTTTAATTTAAAAGGATAGTCAGATATGAAAAACGGAAGAGGGAAATTAAAACTTCAAGTACTTTAAAACGATTCATTTACATTTTAATCGTTTTTAAAGTCTGCATTAGAATCTCGTTCGAAAATGGTAAATATTTCCCTGAAAATTACTCTTAAAATTTTAGAATTTACCGTTTGTGACGCATTTATATTAAATTGAAATTAATGTATTAAATTAAAATTTTTGTTAAAATAAATTATACCAAAGTTATTAACCGCGAATACACCCCGAATTACGCGCTTCACGACGGATTTTTCAAATTATTGCTATATTAAAGTAAGTTGGTGGATTAATTGACAATGCCAATGGTGTAGTTTGTATAAACATGTATCTACTAAAAACTGTTAAAATACAAACATTTCAAATTAAATAAATTATCACGGTTGATGAGAACAGTAACATCTTTTGTTCAAAGCTGTATATAATGCAATAATAAATTGAAATTATCTGATATTAAACATAAATCGGGCTAGCTAGTTTTTTGAAGCTGTTGACTTACCTGTTGATGTCTCCGAGACTAAACCGGGAGCGGTAGCTCGGTGCATCAACTGATCTCACTGCAGCGCCTCTGACCGGGAGGTCCTAGGTTCCCACTCCCCACAGCGGCAGGATTTTCGACACTAGCTTTTCGTGGTTTCTCCAATCAACACCAGGCGAATGCCGGAGCAGTACCCTACCAAACGGGCCAAGGACCGCGCGCGATCTGTCCTTCCACTTCTTGTCCTATCCTCTCCCCTTACACTAACATGCACTACACTACCACATATTTCGGGAGACCGGTCGGGAGCTTAGAGCTTGTCCCGGCTGGGGCGGTGCCCCGCTGGTGGGAGAGTCCTAGTTAGGGGGAAACTCCACTAGCCGACGGTAGTTAGTTAGTTAGTTAATGCCTTATTTTACGTGGCGAGACTCGGGCCATCAGGCCCGCTCTTCCGTCTAACCACGCAAATTTCGTTACGCTCCTTTCACCACCTAGCGGAGAAAGGAGGTATTATCTTGGGCGACGAAACAGGCGGATCTCAATTTTGCTCAGAGGCTTCATTTAGGCTTGAGGATCTTTTACATGCAGTAAATCTACTAACATGGGACAGCCGGCTTTACTTCTCCTCCGAAGGAAGGCGTACGAAGGATTTTTTCGCCCTTAAAAATCCACGGCTTCGATCGGGTTTGAACCCGCAAACTCGGGTACAAGAGTCCGGTACGCTGACCGTTATACCACCGAATCCGCTGACCGTTATACCACCGTAGGTCGGCGCCGGATCTCGCAATTCAGCGGGAAAAGGTCACCGCCAACTCCCGCGAAAAAAACATGCACTACACTAACGGGACTAATGACCAAAGCAGTTGACGCGCCCGGAAACACAAAAAAATCAATCAATGAATCAGCAGTATGTCTTTTTCTCTCAGAAGAGTGGTTTCATCATGCTTTTGGCTTTTTAGGTATCAAATCAAAACAAAAGTTTATCCTTATCATTTGTGTCTGATATCCTCATCGTATCAACTCCTCGCGGAAGTAGTATCGATATCCTCACGGAATCGACTACCGCCGGCTCATCGAGAACGACATCAGGAACGAAAAGGATTCAAATGACGCTTCGGTGCGCGTTGAAGTTGGTGACGATGCCCCGGCCTTTGGTATCAGCGCTGTGCAACGCATAATTTTCAACGTATTTTATAAAAAAATATTTTGTTCTCAAACAGTTAGTTAAGAATAAAAAAAGAACAAAAAGAGAAGTCAAGGAATTTAATAAACAAAGTGAGATACAATAATTATCAAGGAGATCATATATTGAGCAATTGCTCTAAAAGAGGTGAAAAACATTCTTTGGTATCTCTTGCAATTGTGTTATCTCCACGATTTCTTCACACATGTTATTTCACACATTCTTTCTTTCCTTTTGTCTTTCTTTCTCTCCTTTCATTCTTTCTTTCTTTCTTTACATCTGTTTTTCAAGAAATAGTAAACATGCCTCTTCATTGAAACATGCTTCGCATAAACGTACAAAATCAGAATAAACAGTTGTTACAAAATTAATCAAGAATATCAACCACGCAGACTAAAGTTAGAAATGTTAAGAATCTTTGGTTTTCGCGATTTCTCGTCTGTCGTTGCTCGCTCTCATACTTCGATCTCGCGGCGCTGGGAGTCGATTCGTTAACAGGGAGCGAGATAAGACTCTTTTTTTTTCCTAGGGCTTTTATCCAGCCAACAGCCGGTTGCCCTTTACGTCCCGAAGGGACGCATATTCGACCATATACTAGACACACTCTTGCGGGCTCCTCTGATCTGGGGTCAGGAGAACGCGAGGCCCTCCGCGACAACACACACACAAAGTCAAGGGATAAACAGCCATGCCCAAGGCGGGACTCGAACCCGCGACCCTTCGGACCGAAGGGCTGAGTCGGTACTCGCTCTTAGCCACCTCGGCCATCCAGGTCGGCAGATAAGGCTCTACAAGTGATTAATTTCTTTGAGTAGTACGATTCATTCAGGAACACTGTGCGTCGTCCCAGGTCCCTTCCGCGGTCCACCGCAATTTGCGAAGGCTTCTTTTACGAGGCAGCTGGTGCGCCGCGCCGCGGGCCTGAGTGTCGGGGACCGGCGTGGCGTGGCGTGGCGTGGCGCGGCGTGGCGCGGCGTGGCGTGGCGGTGCCGCCTGCGTAGTGTCACCTCTGCCCTCGGGCCGTGGGCTTGGGCGTGTCGGGCCGCAGGCCGCTCTGGAATGCGAGGCACAGCGCGAGTTACATCCCCTTGCTTAATAGTAACTAAATGGGTACCAGATGTTTACGAGAAACGATATGGAGACAAATCTTGTTCGTGAACTTCTAGTGAATAACAAGTAAAATTGTATTTAAGTGTAACGTCACGTTTGCGGCCTTGGGTGGGTGGAGGAGCGGATGTATCGCATACCTGTGGGCTGAATAGCATTGGCGCCACGGCGTTGGGATATATTTAGACCAAGTGGACGCCAGCTTGGCCTGGAAGGTCACGTGGTAGACGCGAGCCCCCCTCCTACACCAAGGACGGTCACGTGACGGCTACACTCTAGGTATAAAATCGAGCTGACAAGCTCACACGTTTTTTTTTTCTGGAACCTCGCGCGATGCGCAAAACTTTACGCCCAGGCTGGAGCGTGTCGTGCCTCTTGCACGGGTGACGAGGTCACGGTAGTGGCGCGGGAGTAGCGTCAGAGGAGGCGGGGCCTCCTTAGCTATGTGGGGTATCCACAGGGAAATACTCACAAGTGTGTAGTTTCGGAGCAGAAGTTGGTTATTGTACATACGTGTAAATAAACTTGTTCATACTTGTAAATGTGTGTGTGTTTTTCTCCATGACGCCACGAAAGCGAGAGCCCAGTAGCTCTCACCAGCATTGTTCCTTCAGACGCTGCTCACGCTCCACGATGCCAGAATCTTGTTAGTTCATATTGCAAGGAGTATACAACTGCTCTACGACTTACTGTAATAAAACACTTTTTGAACACTTGATTTCTGACACTGGAAACTTAATTGGCGCGCCCTTCCCTGCCGCTTGGCTGCTACAACCTGATTTTACTTTTTCTTTAAATTAGTTAAAAACAACTTGGTCATTAGCGACCACAGTTACAAAAGTACAGTACTTACAAATATTCGATAGTTACAAAATTGCATGGAATACACATACATTAGAGATCGATAATTAATATAGTACTTGTACATGAGATTGAGAACTTATAATCAATTGCTAAATACAATTTAACAGATTAAATTTGGTAAGAAGTTAAACAATCTTCGTGTGTCCTGAATAAGAGTTCAATATACAAGAAGATCCCTATTAATATTAATATTTGCTATATCCGTCGTCATCATATGGCAACCAACAATAAGGCGCCTAGTAGATACTGGAAAACCGCAATTTGGGCAAGAATCAGGAATAGACATTTTCATCAGGTAGCTATGACTAAGGTTAAAATGACATATAGGCAGTCTGGCTATAACCACTTGATTTCGTCAACCCAATTGTTTAGTTAATATCATCAACGATATTAGAGTTTTAGCATTTTATAGACTAGGACTCCATTCTAAGTATTTGCGAACTTTTGTGTTTGAACACGTGATGTAGAATTGCACTAGTTTTCAGTCCTAAACAAGACAAGTAACATACATTTCTCTCCAACATTAATTAGAGAATTGGAACAATTCCGTGAGAACATTAAATAATATAATGCAATAATATAAGGAGAATTATGTATTTGCATTCGAATATATTATGTGAAACAAATGTAGGGCCGAAATTAATGTTAAAAATCCGCAGTTTCAACAGAACCTACCACCAGAGAAGGCAATGGCTGTCAGTCAGAGATGAAACCTAATTTCATCCGCTTAAAAAAATGTTACGCATTTTCTAAGTACGCATCTTCATTCTCTTTTTGAAAGCACGAATCGCCAAGCGTGAGGGTCAGAAAGGTGGGATTGGCAACGCGCTAGTTTTCCCCAAGATCTGAAGGACGCATTGTCCTTCGCCTGCAGCGATTGATGACGGCAGCCTACCTGCGGCCACCAGCCAGCCAACGGGGCGCCGGCGATAACTACTAATTGCTTTCTCTCCGTCGCCTGTCGCCCGCGACACGTTTTTTAACTCCCCGCCCTCCTCAGGGGCGACTCTACATGTCCCGGGCCCGAGATCTCGATAATATTTCCCTCTGCGTATCATATTCATCAGTCTCTGGCATCAACAAACATCGAAACCAGAAAGAATGGGCTAGAGATCACTCGTGTTCAATACTGAAAGAACCGAAAGGCACACCGTACTTTTCTTGTGTGATTAATATTCGGAATTAAACCATTTGTAGAAGAAAGTTTCTAAACATGAAAAATCATTAACAAGATTATTTATACAGCCTACTCTACATTTCACCTTTCGGCAGTTTCAAATCTAGGGCTCAGTTGCTACTCTCATACATCGGTCAACTCGCGTGGTTTGAGATCGTTCTCTGTTTATAGATCCGAGTGTTCCTTAGGGCATACTTTTCTCGTTTACATTTTTTAAGAAATCCACAGTACCAACAGTATGTCTAGAAGTCATAACCGTACTTATCTATCGAATTATCCACTGTAACTGTCCATTTTTCCTGAGTTAGAACTTTAACACATGAACGTATGGATTGGTAACACGTTGGTTTTCAACCCTTAAAAATGCGCCAAAGGGCGCGCTTCTCCCCCCGAGTCTCCAAGGATTGATGATGGCAGCTAGCCTCCGGGCAACGGCTCATGGGGCGTCGGCGATAGCTGCTAATTGCTTTCCCTCTGTCGCTTGTCGGCCAGGACACGTTTTTTAACTCCCCGCCCTCCTCTGGGTGACCCTGCATGTCGCGGGCTCCAGATCTCGATTATATTGCCCTCCGCCCATAAGTCTTCGCTAATTGCTTACTTCTGTCCCCTCCCGATGCAGTGAAACCTTTTACAGCCTGCTACGGATGGGGCTAAAATAGTTGAAGGGTGAAGGTTTGTGTTGAGGTCATTTGTATTGTGTGGCATTTGTGGGAAAACGGGTGAAAAGAAAGGCTTGTTCGTGTCGGCCATTCTTTTTGGGTGCAAGAAGTATAATTCACCACTGATTATTTCAGAAATTCGTTCTGGTGAATTTGTGTTTGATTATCGTCTTTTTTAATCTCCCTCCTTTTTTCCACTTCGCCTCCATTGGTTTCGATTCGAAATTTTGCTCCCTCTAATGTATGAGCTATGTAGCGTAGCTCAGCATACAAAACAATTATTTACCAATTAGAGAATCCGAGCACAGAGGCGGGGAGTACATATCGTTGCTCGATGCTTAGCACCTGATTCGCACATATGCCTTGATACCTCCCAACGAGGTGCAGTCAACTAGGGCAATCATCAATATTGGGCACTTTTTCTATAATCTATAAAGGTAGCGTTTTATGTGGTTCCACTCAGAAAATAAAAACCGTTTCCTTTGATTATCATTTAAAATGGAAATGTGGAGAGTTTGTCTTAACTAAACGAGAAAGAGCAATTATGTTAATGCGTTTACGCATAAAAGATTTGCAAAGAAAGCATTACTAACTATATTTTTCGGGCTTGCGAGATTCTGAGTTGATTGTACGCGACAGCCGTAGGAAAATCGTGATGAAATATCTTCCATCTTTCTCTCCCACCAGCTTCCCTTCCTGCTGAGCACCAAGCACTGATCCGTAGCGTTTCCCCCACCCTTCACAGCGACACTCTAAATATCTGTTGTCTGATGCAATTCTCTAATCTGTCGTATCATTTGTAAAGGGAAGCGCATTTCTAGCATTGAAGATTCAAAATTTCTAGTTTTTCAGATTTTTTGTTTGTGAATTCACTTGGTGCCTACAGAAAGCTATGATATTGAAATAATAAAGATGAAGATTTTGTTTAAGCTTTCAAGATATTAACGAGAAGAAAATTGGCTTTAATTATATTTTTCGTATACCAACCAAGGAAAAGTTAGAATGTCAAAACCTAAGACAATAACTAGAATAACATGGGGACGTAATATAAATATTTAGATATGGACTATAAGAGAGGCCCTGGAACCCTTTGTTAGCAATTGAATGTGTTGTCAAAATCGTGCGTAGCTTCGAGTGTCACGGTAGTCGAATCGGTCGGGGATTCATAGTGATTTAGATCTTTAAACATCTTGCAGCAAGTAACATTAGGTCATGCACTGTGTATTAAGACGGCTCCACACATTCGGCATTCGCCGAGCAGCGAGCTAGTGCTCGCCCAATCCAGAGCAGCTGACGTATTCGGCGAATGTTCGCTCCCATTGATGTGTCCAAAAGACCGACACGCGGTGGGTAGGGCGAATCCCGAATGTTCGTCACTCGGCAAACACCAAGCAACTCATCCACACTACTCGGGATTCGGCGAGCGGTTGCTCGGTGTTCGCCGAATAACGAATGTGCGGAGCCGCCTTGAGGCACAGCTTCCTTGCAAAAGCTGCCACGTCTGCGTCTTCTTCAACTGTTGAAAGGGCGAAGGACGCGTTTTGGGCCCCTCGCCCTGCGCCCTCTCACATAACTTAGACCCTTGCTCTGTGTGTTGCCCGAGGTCGGACTCGGCGCGCGCTGGTAGATTGGACGGCGGCCGTAGACGACCTTCCCACGCTGAGACTATGCTAAAAGCCCACATAAATCGTGAGCTGGCGTGAGTTACCTAGCTTTCGATCAGCTAATTCTTCGTTTCACACTCAAGTGCCAAGTTATAATTGTACTTTCGAACAAATAAACGTAGGAACTAGGTTGCAAATGATATTCTAAATGATTCCAGTTGACACCACTCGAATTGTCTTTCGAATAATTCATTGAAGTATTAGCTGTTGAAGTACATCTACACATTTACTTCTCTCAACATCAAGTTACTTAAAAACGGAAATACCAGATGTTCTCGTGAAAGTCAGTCGATTCCTAACGTTAGACCCGATGAAGGATATGATTCAGAATATGTAACTCATTTTCGGATGGATATAATTTTCTACTACTTCGGAGCGAATATTTCTTCTTTTCAAATTTTACCAAAAATGCTTGTTTTTTCCTTCATTGGTTTTTTTAAATACAGTGTAGTAAAAGTGATGTAAGTAAATTCGTTCCCGTAAAAAATCCATTCATTCCCCTATATTTAATCTGTGGAGCAGTTCAAAGATGGTTACATTATCAAATTCCTGATGTATTGCTTATCAAATAATTTCTAAATTTTTCTAAGAAATAAAATTTTATTTACACTATCATTTAATCATAGAGCGATTTCATAGTGAAAATGGGATATCTGATGAATCGCGCGTTGAGAAGCGTAAAGCCCAAGCGCAACAGGAGTTTTAAAAAAAGTCAAGTGACAGCAGGCCTTTTCTTCTCACCCGCCCCAACACATTTCGTGGCCGTAGAAATCCTTTTATTACGCTCCCCTCGCCTGCTGGGGCCGAGGCGGTCGCCTCCGCAGACGACTGCATTAGCTCGCCCGTGACGACGCGCATCTCCCCCCCCCCAAAGGGCCTGATTGAGGCTGCAGTGCCCCTCCGTCCCGAGCCCTCCGCCCTGTTGGGCCGTCGCGCCCTCGGGGTCCGGAAGCCCAGCGGTCGCTGATTGGGCGTCGCCCGCCGAAGACGCCACAAACCACCACCACCACTACCACGCCGCCGCCTTGGCGCTAAAAGGCCACATAAATCGTGTAGCGATGTGGCGGTGCGAGGCAGGTGCTGGCACGGGGCGAAGCCCTACACACTGGGCACAAATGGCGCCCAACGACTGCCCGGCAAAAAAAAAAAAAAATCACTGCTCATTTTCATTTACAACTTCTTTAAGGTAGTTTTGTAGTTGATTTCGCGAATGAAGTTGGGACGTTGCAACATGGCCAGTATTTCAAATATTGACGCCGTTAACAGTGTGTGCTGAGAGTGAACCAAAAATCTGTTAGAAGATCCTAGTTGTATCGAAAAGACTGATACACAATGACTCAAACTCTCATGTTTTATGTTTCAAGCCATTTCTCGCTTTTTGAGAAGATTATTATCATTTGAATGGCCTTGGCGGTCTGAGGTTGTTCTTTTTTCATTTCTTGGAATGGACATCGCATTTCTATAAATTATTGTGGTACTGGCACAGTCATTAAATAATTCCCACAAAGAAGCAGTATTTTTCACTTGTTACTTGTTTGTTACTTGTTAACAAGCTTTTGTCGTTTGGAAAATATTCAATTATAAACATAATAAAACGTCACATGACAAACTTGAATAAAATGCGTTCTACCCACAAGAATATACGCACAAACTCAATGAGTTGGAAAATTCCATGTACTTAGATTTAAAAAAAAAGGTTTTATTGTTATATATTTATTTTTATGATTGAGGAAGCAGCGAAATTGAAAAATACATAAGGGTTTTTTCCCGAGAAACAGAGGAGGAGAAAAGTGAGCACAAAAGGAAGAAGTCAGGAGTAGCGGAGAAGAAGAAAATAACGTGGGAAGCAGTGGTTGTCTCAAACAAACCGATTTGGGTGGCGTTGTGATGATTTGGGCCCACTGCTCGGGGCGCGGGGCGGCGCAGGGCGGCGCAGGGCGGCGCGCCCTGGGGGCGGGGACGAGTCGCAGGGCGAGGAGAACGCGCAGAAAATCGCCGCGTCCCAACAACTCGGCCGCAGCCTCTGCCCTCGGCCTCCGCCGCCGCCGCTTTGAGGCGCGCGGCTGCCGCCCCCGGAGACGGATGGGGCGCTGTCAGCGGCCGCGACGTGTGGACCCAGCCCCAGCCACCGCCCCTACCCCCGCGCCGAATTAGCGGCCGCGCCACCCCTCGCCCCTTCCACGCGCGCCCAGCCCCGCCGCCGCGCCCAGCCGCCAGGCCCAACCCGGCTTCCCGCTCGGGACTCATTAGTGTGAAACCTACGGTGCCTCTTTGTGCAGGGAAGTCTCCATCATTCAAACGTACAGAAATCGAATTCTTTCATATCTTCAATTCTGATCATTTTCCTGGATACCTTCCTATCCACCCTTCCTATAAACATGGTAATCTTTATTTTATATTTGTCTGTTAATTTTTTTAATACATATATGTTGTCTCTGACCGACAATTTTCGAAGATAACTCACTGCATACGCTTTCTTTCATATTCATTTTTAATAAAAATAATCCTTGATTTAATAATATTCATGACGTTTAAATTAAAACAAGAATTGTTTGTAGTAAACAGTAATCATAAAACAAGCATATGCAATGATTAATTCAATTGTCTTTAAAATTTGTTGTCGAGTGACAACATAAACGTGGTAAGCAATAACAGAAATCTGAGAGCCAAGATCTCAGTTTATTATGTATTTTATCATTCAAATTGAAGATATCGGGGTTTATCCTTATTTATTGCATGATGAGTGCAGTTTATTTCTTTACTTATTCAAATGGTTTCTCCCCGTAATATAACTCGCAAAGCACCCTCTAGCTTCAGCTTCAACCTCAACCAAGGCCTTGCACGCACAAAACGAGGGGCAACGCGTTTCCCATCTCCCCACTCACCGGACTTCCTTCGCCCCATCCTACTTGGTGATTATCCCCTTTCAAAATTTTTGGCTTTAAAAGTATTTAAATGACATTAATTTTCAACATATTTTAATTCGATTGACTTATTCTTAAAATTAAGCATTTTATAAGCCACATATTTTAAATTCAAACTATATTTAGTAGGAAAAGCAATACCAGTTTCAGTAATAACAAATCAAATAGTTCATATGCTTAATTTTCTTATTGTAAATAAATTAAATTTTGAAATTAGTAATTAAATCACTTTTTCAAAAAAGTTCAGTTTAAAGGTCTCCTTTGATTTTTGAAAAGGTCTTCTCAAATTCTGTCACAAGGCGCGTTGAACTGCCAACAGTAGCGCGTCTATCAGCGTAGCTTTCGAGATTTGCTGTGTTATTCGGCGTATATGTTACCAAATTACCACTGATTATTTCGTATTATTCATTTATTCATGGTTTTCTTCTTGATCTGTTTCATATATTTTTTTTATTTTTTAGACTCTTGATTTCATTGTTTTTCTTACGTTGATATATCTTGTGGATGCGAGCGGTATGCTGTTTACTGCTATCTATTAGTTTAATTGTTTATACGTTTCTTCTTGGTTTTCGTGGTCTATTTCTAGTTTATATTTTTTAACACTTCCTTGACTATTAATTAGCATTATTTTAAACCGATGCTTTATCCTCCCCTTACCAGAACATACGACACACCTTTATTTAATGTATACGTCTTTCAATTCTTGCAACTAGGAACCTCATGAATCTCAATGCGCACGTTGGGAAATAAATAAATGACTCCCGTTTCCGAAACCCAGCATTCTCTCGTAATGTCCTCGCGTGAAGGGGAACTGTAAGACGAAGTGCAATAGAATAATGGAAAGTGGAAACCACAGGATCATTCGGTGAAGATAGTGTTGTTTTTTTTTCGTTTATCTCTTGAGAAGCTAACAAGCTGACGAGATATATCTCATGACCAGGGAAGAATTTTACAAATTCATAGGAAATCTCACTGCAATAATGAAGATATTGTATCTGCAAATGCCGTTGCTTTGTCGTTTATTGAAAACAATTTGAACACTGACAGTATTGTCTATAAGGGAAGAATATTTCAGTTTTAAAATCTTTAATTTTTTGTTTGGATAGATGTGCCTGAAAGATAAATGTTTACCAGAAAGAGTTGCATTGTTCTTCTGATCCCAAAGTCTTATCCTGACACCCGCTTATCAACCATGGCTGTTTCCTTCCAAGCACGCAGTTTACAAATATTTAGGTAGGTACCTCGCCAATAGTGGTCTCTAGAAAGCACAGTAATTCTGATAGGCCCTGAATTATTTTATTTATTGCTTTATCACATCCTCACGGGTCACCTACACCACAAACTGAATGAGCGCTCGCACGCCTAGAATTATTGGGTGCCTTGGAATCCGTTGCCACAAATCCACCTGCACGGGAACAAGAGCCATAGAAGATCCTGCGTTTATTGGTGCATTCTTCTAGGTGAGACACGCAAACGTAAATGGCCGCAGGCAGATAATCGAAAAAGAACGGGAGAGACACTAGAGCCACAAAAAAGAAAAGGAAACCAAACATGTGCCAAATAATAAGTCCATGACCTTTTATATCGTCAACTCTACATTTGCAATAACTCGTCTATTGATAGCATATAAATATCCGTACTCATGAATTATATTCATAATATTTTCAATGTTTTTGATGATCACCTTTAAATTCACAATTATTGTGACCATAATATGTGGAGGAATGTATTTCAACATTTTATTATTTTATTTTTAAATTCTACAATAATCATCGTTATTTGAATTTACTTGAAAACCTGCAGAAAGGGGGGAAACTGAGCCAGAAAATAAGTTATAGGAATCATATTAATTTTACAGGCATACCCATGACTAGTTCAGAATGATTGACTAAAGGATATATTTATTGGTGTACAACTGACAGAAATCAGATGCAGATTATCAATCTTAAAGGCAATCGTGTCCATGAATAATTCAAACCATATACATCATTATTGATTTAAAAATTGTTAGTACTTAAGATATCCTTAACCATGGATATAATTCAAGCAATGTTTCGATACATTTCAAAATGTTAATTTGTCGAAATATGAATCATATTATTTCGTAAGAATAATGTATTATCCGTAGTGTTATTCTGTCTAAAGCGTCATATCCGAGTCTTGTGGGAAATACTTGGTACTTTTTTAATAATTATGATTATAATAGTATTGATAATAAAATTAATAATAATAATACTAAATAAAACAATAACAAAAGTTCATTCCTGCAAATGATCATACGCTCGGTGGCTGTTAAGCAAAAAAATATAAATATACAAATTAAAAGTAACAATACATTTAAATATTAAAAAAACAAATATATAATACAAAATAAACAAAAAATAAAATAAAACACAAATAGCCAAATATAAAAAATAGATCAGCTGTGTCCTTTAACTACTCCGTTCCAATCACTTTTTGTACTTAACCTCACTTCACTTTTCTTCACTTCATGCTCCTTTTCTACCTAGCGATTTATACATGAAAGTTAAGTATTTACACTGCACATTGCTCACACTTATTTGGACTTTCCGTATCATGAAAAATGTCACAGCAATGCTCTGCACCCCAGTCTTACGCTCCTGGGAACTCTCGAATGCATGACTTGCGTGCTCCTAGTGTAGCGTCGGGATGAGTAAAGACAACAGGATTCTCAAATATGTACATTTAATTTGTACATAATATACAAGGATAGCTTAATATTGTACAGAGCGTATATCATCCGCGTGTCATTTGCGGAAAACAGATGACGATTCTAATAACAATCTTCATATGTTGATATGCACCATGATTATCTGTTGTCATGGTCGTCAGGCGGCACCGTCTCTCATAAAGGGATGAGAGAGTCTACGACGTTACACGAGGAAGAGTCACTAGCACCTCTGCAGGAAAATTGTGCCAGTCCATAACGGTCCAATATACAAAGCTGAATTTAGCTACAGATTAGTGAAAGATTCGTGTTTTATAGTTTGTAGTTTTGTGGTATGCATTTTTGTATCTCTGTCTGCTTAAAACCTGTAAAGTAGTTTACGCACTGACTGGTTACAATAAATAATAATTTAAAAATAAAAAAAAAACTCGTTTGACTGATCGGCACAATAGAACTTTAGAGCGTACGGCGGGTTGCGTAGAGCACAGCGAAGGGGCACCGCGATTACCGCGGGAGATATTGTCCACTGAAAAACAATGTCCTACTGCATATAACGATTCTATTTTGTTCTGCCTTCTAATAACCATTATTGCATTCTGTCAAAAATGTCAATTTAGATAAAAAATGCAATATAATATTTTCGACTTAAAACAAATATCCATGAATGTGCTCATCATTTCATAAATCACGTTTAAATGATGAAAATGAGGCAGATTTCGAGGGGCATCTCTGTGCAAAAAGGGTGTGCGTTTTTTCGCCTACGATTTTTATTTTTATTTGCGGGACCCTTTCTTCCGTACTCTCGGGAGCACAGTAGTCGCAGATGCTGTCGGGTTTCCATTGCTGAACGGGAATGCAATATCCGCTACGTAACATAACGCAAACAAAATCTTATTCTTCCATTAAGTACAGATTCCATTGGCACATTATTGAGCACCAATTCTTTCACGATTCTATTCTTAGTATATGGCCAATCATTTCCGGTCAATACTGAACACTATTAAGTAGTTGTTTTTTAAGAAATATAAATATGCTTCAAATAATATATTATTTGCAGATATTTCAATTAATAATATTAACAATTAATGCGTGTTTAAAATGTAATATTTTAAAGGTTGTCTCCCAGTTTGAATTCAAACCATTTTAACTAGAAAAATCGGACTTGCAAAAAGTTCAATAAAAATATCGTTTAGATGTTTCATTTTCAAATATTTTACAAATACAAATAGAAAGTAACAGGTTATTGTGTACAATAAATATTTTTATTATCCTAAGTAGCGCATTTTTTTGTTTCCTTTACTAATTGCATTAATTCTCCTCTCTCAATTCTTCTTTTTGTGAAGCCGCGATGCTTCCTGTAAAAACGTCGTGTCTAACAATTGAGAGGATGTAGAAATCAGTTTGCTGAGCGCCGGCGGCCAGCCACGGGCTCGGGGAATGATCGGAATGCGAAGAAACCCAACCCTTCCACGTAAATCCAGCGCAGGCGTTTGAGTAGGGAGGACGTGTTGATCCCGCGCATAAAGGCGGCGGCGGGCGCGTGACGAGAGGCGCGTGATTGGCGGGCGGCAGCGGCCGTCAGCGCCGACGCCGCGGCGCCCTTTGGACCAGCAGCCCCCCAGGCGCGGCGCGGCGCGGCGCGGGGAATTCGAGACGCTCTTCGCAGGCGGCGGCGGCGGCGGCGGCGGAGGCGGCGGCGGGGGCGGCGGCGGGGGGGGGCGGCGACGGGGGCGGCTGCGGCGGGGGCGGCGGCGGGGGCGGCTGCGGGGGGGGCGGCGACGGGGGCGGCGGCGGTGGGGGGCGGCGACGGGGGCGGCTGCGGGGGGCGGCGGCGGCGGGGGCGGCGGCGGGGACAGCGGCGGCGGGCGCAGCGACAGGGGGCGGCGGGGGGGCGACGGGGGGGCGGGGGCGGCGGAGGGTGCAGCGGCGGGGGCGGCAACGGGGCGGTCGGGATGGGTGTGGCGATCGGGATGGTTGGAGTGAAGGGGAGGGTTGTGAGGGAGGATGGCGGGAACGGCGGAAATGAAGAGGGGGATGGCGGCGGATTGATTGACAAGTGTGTTCGACGCGTCAGCTCTTAATGTCATTAGTCCCGTAAAAGTGGTGCACGTTGGAGGTGGTGGTGGTGGTGGTGATCTTCCCCCACTGGATGGCGAGATCCAGCGCCGAACTACACGTCAATTTGTCGGGTTTCCCCCAACTATCTCCCATCAGCTGGGCACCACCCCAGCCGGGACCAACCCGAGTGGTCTCCCCACCGTGTGTGGTAGTGTAGTCCATACGTGTGTAAGTAAGCGATGAGTATAAGACTAGAAAGATCAAGGAAAGATAACGCGCGGTCCAAGGCCCGTTTGTTAGGCTACTGCTCCGGCATTCGCTTGATGTTGATCGGATAAACCGCGGAAAACCACCGGTCCGAGCAGCTGGCAACAATATTCTCTTCCCGACAGCGGCTGCATTCGACCTAGTTATGTAGCTAGTATCGAAAATCCTGACACTGTCGAAATTCAGACCTTAGGAGCTCCCGGTCAGAGGCACTGCAGTGGCATCAGTTGATGCCCCGAGCCACCGAAGCCAGTCCCTGTCTCCACGTGAATGAATGAATGAAGGAATGAATGAATGAATGCCTTATTTTACGTGGCGAGACTCATGCCATGCGGCCTGCTCTTCCGTCTGACCACGCAAATTTCGTTACGCTCCTTTCACCTACTAGGGCAGAAAGAAGGTATTACTTGGGCGACGAAACAGGCAAATTGAATTTGGCTCAGAGGCTTCATTTAGGCTTGAGAATCTTTTACATGCAATAAATCTACTAACATGGGACAGCCGGCTTTACTTCCCCTCCGAAGCTCCATTGCGTTCCCAGAGCGCACCTTTCCTCGCAGCTTCCACGTCGGGCCCGCGCGTCCCTCAGCCGGGGACCATATGGCGCCTCCGCGGCCTGCGCCTCCGCCTGCGCCCCCGCCCCTTCTGGTTTCCGGCTGTCACTCCGTTTCCTTTCCCGACCGCGCCGTCGCCGCTACATCGACTCTTGTCGTTTCCCTTCGGAGGGGACGACCGGAATGTGATCTGGACAGGGACGGTGCATAACGGGTCGGGTTCCGTTGCTTTCAGAAGAAAACACAAATTGATTTATGGTTCGTGTTGGTTTGTTTGACTGTGGGACATGAAAGAGTTTCATAGTGTTGATCTATCTGCTTGTGTTGATCAGTTTTAGTTTTCCTTTAAATCATTTGTTTGTAATTACACCTCGTGTCTTTCGCATCTGAGGTACCATTTAGCTGAAGGTCCTATGAATATTCCAGGAAATATGGTTCATTAATTGCTAATTAATATCTTTCTAAATTGTGACTCGATGAGGTTTCTGTGGTGTGCTGGAAATGAATGGGCAATAGCCCAAGAAAGAAATGTGTTGATGTATACTTTTTCTTTTATTTGTCAGAGATTTATTTTCTTGCTATGAAAAGATATGTCTCTACATGATTTGAAGAAACTTAATACAATCTCGATTTTGGTACGTCAGATATTTCGAAAAGTTCATATCGTTCAAGCTTTAAAATCATGACATTTTTAACTCTGTATTTAATTAAATATGATCAGCATTTTTACTTTGTACTCCTATATCTATTTTTTTATACAAGCATCTGTTAAACATTTGCTATATTACTTTATCCGTTTTACATTTCTACGTTCTTGAGTCATTTAATTCGGATTCGGACGAGTTCAATAACAATGCTGAATAAATGAGTAATCATGAAAGATTCTAAAGCTATTGTTCAGAAAAATAGCTGTGGGATATGTGTTTTTAATTACGAAACATGACGGCAGAGTTAGCTCAGAGCTAGCATTCTCGCTGTCCCTGCAGCGACTCTGACAAGGAAGTCGTAAGGTTGGATTCTCAACGATAATGAACCGGGAGAAATGGCTCAATGCATCAACTGATGTCACTGTAGTGCCTCTGACCGAAAGGTCGTAGGTTCGAGTCCCGACGTCGGCAGGATGTTAGACACTAGCTTGTCTGCTAGGTCCAATTCAATCGCTGTCTGGAGGAGAATTCTAGCTGCTCTGATCGGTAGTTTTCCGTGGATTCTCCGATCAATACCAGGCAAATTCCCGAGCAGTACCGTATCAAACGGGCAACGGACCGCGCGCGATCTTTCCTTCCTCTTTCTTGTCATATCCTCACCCCTTACACACACAAACATGCACTACACTACTATACATACCCGGAGACCGGTCAGGAGCTTAGAGCTTGTTCCGGTTGAGGTGGTGCCCCGCTGGTAGAAGAGTCCTGGTTAGGGGGAAAACCCGGTAGACGTATCTCGCCATCCAGCAGGGGAAGATCACCGTCACCTCCCGATTACAAGCATACTCACTTATGAGACTAATGACCTCAGTAGTTGACGCGCACAGAATCACTAACAACAAACCAACCTCAACGGTGGCAGAATTTTCAACACCAGATAAAATAGCTATGCCGAATTCAGTGACTGTCTGGAGGAGAATTCTAGCGGCAGGCTGCCCTGATGGGTAGTTTTCCGTGGTTTCTCTCACCAACTCCAGGCGAATACCGATGCAGTATCCTAACAAACGGGCCATGGACCGCGCGCGATCTTTCCTTACGTCTTCCTTCACCTGTCATCTCTTTCGATGCTTACCTGCGCCACACTATCACGCGTGTCAGAAAGTCAGTCGCGGCCTTGGCTGAGGCGGTGCCGCCCTGGGAGGAGGCACCAGGGCGACCGCAAGCCGTGTAAGCCGACGTGCAGGTCGGCGCTAGATGCCACCACGCAGCGGGCGAAGAACACAGCCTCATCCCTACTCTGACGGGACTAATGACCATAGCAGTTGACGTGCCCGAGAATATCTGTCAATTAATCGATAAACGAGAAATGTTTGATGATGTACGAGTATCATGTTTCGTTATTCTAAGCAATGTTATAATAGCACCAAAAGTTCTGCGTGATAAAAATGTTGTATGTGTTGTTAAATTATATAGTTATTTATAATTATTGTTAATTGTGGGGAATAGAATAAAGTTGCTATGCTTGGGTGGAAGTGTTGAGCAATTTGGCTGGTGGTTCAGGTTTCTGCAAGTGTTTTGGGGGGCACGCTCCCCAAGATATGTTGAACCGCGAAATATTTAAGATTGGTTGGGTAAAATGTTGTGTTCTTGAAGTTAAGGGTTGAATTTAATTGGAGTATACAAATAGTTTATTTAAATAGTTATGAGTGTTATTAAATTAAACCTGATTATTTTAAGCCAACCACGCTCACAACTGAAACAGCAACAACATTCAATTTAATTTAATTATTAACTATTTTAGGTGCATTGTTTGTGAAATACACATTAAATTAATCTATGAACGAAATGTGAAAAACATAGGAGTTACGTTCACAGCTCTATTAACACTGTTGGTTTGAGCGAAGCATCGCCCTGATGTTGGTTTGTTGTGTGCGCAGAATGCGCGCGCGGTGTGAGCAGCTGTGAGTGGGTCGCAGCGCTTTCCGGGAGCCGCAGGAACTGAGCCGAAGCATGTCGCGGCGCGCCTCCAGGCGCAGCCCGCGCTCCAGCCCCGCCCCGCCCACCCACGCGCCCGGCGACTTCTACGCGCTGCCGCTCCTGTGACGGTGCACCGTGCCGGCCATGGAGCCGCACTTCGGTGAGTAGTAATAGTAGTAGTAAGGGTTCGTTTTGCTTTCTCGCTGCGGACGAGAGAATCGATGACGGCAAAACGTGTCTGTCTGTCTGTCTGTCTGTCTGTCTGTCTGTCTGTCTGTCCTCCGTCCGTCCGCCAACCGTCCGTCCTCCAACCGTCCGTCCTCCGTCCGTCCTCCATCCGTCCGTCCGTCCGTCCGTCCGTCCGTCCGTCCTCCGTCCGTCCGTCCTCCGTCCGTCCTCCGTCCGTCCTCCGTCAAATCCACGTCCTCCGTCCGTCGTCCTCCGTCCGTCACTCCGTCCGTCCGTCTCGTCCGTCCGTCCTCCGTCCGTCCGTCCTCGTCAATCCGTCCTCGTCCTTAATCCTCCGTCAGTAAAGTCTTTCGTCCGTCCGTCCGTCCGTCCGTCCGTCCGTCCGTCCGTCCGTCCGTCCGTCCGTCCGTCCGTCCGTCCGTCCGTCCGTCCGTCCGTCCGTCCGTCCCTCCGTCCGTCCGTCCGTCCGTCCGTCCGTCCGTCCGTCCGTCCGTCCGTCCGTCCGTCCGTCCGTCCGTCCGTCCGTCCGTCCGTCCGTCCGTCCGTCCGTCCGTCCGTCCTCCGTCCGTCCTCCGTCCGTCCTCCGTCCCTCCGTCCGTCCATCCATCCGTCCGTCCGTCCTCCGTCCGTCCGTCCGTCCTCCGTCCGTCCTCCGTCCGTCCGTCCTCCGTCCGTCCGTCCTCCGTCCGTCCGTCCTCCGTCCGTCCGTCCTCCGTCCGTCCTCCGTCCGTCCTCCGTCCGTCCGTCCTCCGTCCGTCCGTCCTCCGTCCGTCCTCCGTTCGTCCGTCCGTCCGTCCGGTGATCCAAAAGGCGAGTTATCTAAAATTCCAGTGGTCAAAAATTTAAATTAGGTACTATTAAACTATGGAATATTTCAATTATTAAACATTCACGTTATTCCGTATTCGAATTGTCCAAAAGGCACATTTTAAACATTATGTATCTAAATAATGTGACTATAGTGAAAACTCTGAAGGAGAAAGGATATTCGAGTTACCGATTGTTTTCTTTTTTATTTAGAATAGTTCAAATTACCGAATACAAAGTAGAAAAAGGAAAGCGAATCGGAAATAAAAAAAAAGACTATCGAAGGATTCAAGTTATTACGATTCAACATATTCAGAATTTTATGAAATAGATATTGGGAACGTGTAAAAAAATGAATATTGGTGATGACGGCGCTCCTTTTTAAGCGTTTCCTCAATCCCAAACAGTTCAACTTTCCCCCGTCAGTCGAAATGTACCATCCGATTATCCACATCCCGAAAGAAAATAGTTACATGATCGAGGTTGTTTGAAAATGAAACATTGTCTCTTCACTTCATAATCGGAATTATAATACTGTAATTAGAACGAGTAGTAGATTCCGTCTTCTTTTTGAGAAAATTGCCCATCATGCGGCGAAAATGTCATATACTTGAGTTTCCTCTAAGAAATTTATTACAGAAATGTTGACGTATTCCAATAAGTTGTATACTCGTATTTGTGAAATTTCTCATATTTTTAAAAGATGATTAACATTACAATACTTTTCAAAGTGTCACTGTACTCAATAAAATTTGCGGGTCTCATTGAATATTAACCAACTCTCCTCTAGATTGTGAATGTAGATAAAAATCCATCTAAAAATGCGGATGTGAGACTGTTTTAATGAGAGGAATGTGACTAATGAACTTATCTCCTGAGGCGTACCGCGCGGTCAAGTCCATTAGCAGCTGAAACATATTTTGCGGGTCTGAAAGTACGCGACTTTTTGCAGGTCATTATGGACTTCGTCGTTTTTGAAAGACGTTAAAGCTTTCGAGTCCCTTCTGTCAGCACGTTTTCGTCATGTTGAAGGTATTTGAGAAGTTCGTTAATTAACTCGTCCCCTGCAGACGGCCGTTTCCTTTATGGCGGCTATTTGGGTAATTGCGGGAGTTACGAATTCCTCTATTTACAGGACGTACTTGGTGGTGAAATAATTTTCAGAGGTAAATTAAATGTTGATGGAATTAGATATGATAAGTACAGTTATTTTGTGAGGTAAGAAGTTGTTTCGTTAGGCGTAAATACTCAACATTTCCTTTACTACACGTATTACCCAAGAAACCTTTCTATCAATAAATATCGTATGCTTGCAAGTTCATGACAGTATGGTTCGACGAAAGAGCAGGTGTAATGATTAAAGCCTCACCATTAATGGAGACAACTATTATTATTATTATTATTATTATTATTATTATTATTATTATTATTGTTATTGTTATTGTTATTATTATTATTGTTATTGTTATTATTATATTACTATTTATGTGTTCCGGTGTTACGACAACAGCATTAAATGCTGTTCGTAAAAATCTCTTCTTAGGCTTTACTTTTACGTTCTTATTACAATACAATTTCATATTCCAGGATTAGATTGACTTCAGTCTTGCACTAATTTCCATTCCATTATTATTGACCAAAAGTACTTATGATTTCTGGTAGTGTCGTGTTGTAAATACCGCTAACACAATCACTGTAAAAGTATTAAAGATATATATTGCGCCAGAAAAGTTACTGTTATGTTATATAGTTTCACTGTTATGCTATTTAAATAGAAAATATTATATTTATAGGAACTCCTTTATATTTACTTAGAATAGTGATTGAAATGATTGATATAACGTGATAATGAAGAAGATACGATATCAACAATGATTGAGGTCGGTGGAGTGAAAGGTTGGAGAAATCCACGGAACACCTCCCGCGACTCTGTTCCTCTTTTACAAATTGCTCAATGAGTGACCGGAATTAGGATTCCAGTGCCCGGAGGCGGAGCACAAACGCCTACGCAGCGGTCGCCTCGAGAGACATGAACACCGGAATTAGGATTCCAGTGCCCGGAGACGCAGCACAAACGCCTACGCAGCGGTCGCCTCGAGAGACATGAATACCGGAATTAGGATTCCAGTGCCCGGCGACGCAGCACGAACGCCTACGCAGCGGTCACGTCGTGAGACATAAACACCGGAATTAGGATTCCAGTGCCCGGAGACGCAGCACAAACGCCTACGCAGCGGTCGCCTCGAGAGACATGAACCCCGGAATTAGGATTCCAGTGCTCGGAGACGCAGCACAAACGCCTACGCAGCGGTCGCCTTGAGAGACATGAACACCGGAATTAGGATTCCAGTGCCCGGAGACGCAGCACAAACGCCTACCCAGCGGTCGCGTCGAGAGACATGACTACTGGGGATCCCGCGTGCTAAGTACCGAAGGCATTTCCTCTCGAAATAAGCCACTTGTTATTCCACGTCGGAGCGGGCGACGGCGGCGGTGGAGGCGGCGGTGCGGGCGAGGCATCGCGCGTCGGTGAGTGGCCTCGCGGGCGCGCGGGGCGGGGCGGGGAGGGGGGCGGGCCGCTCGCAGCCAACGCCACCGCCCAGGTGACTGATGACCGCACGCGCTCCCGCGTCCGCTGGATGAGAAACGACCAGGCTGATTGAAACTATGCCTCCCCCCGCCGCCGCGCCGCTCGCCCGATTGGGCCGCGCGCGGCGGGGAGCGAGGCCGAGGTGATGGTGATGGAGATGGAGAAGGTGATGGCGGAGGTGGCAGAGGAGGAGGCCCAGAAGGTGGGAAGGTTGCGGAGGTGACGGTGGTAGTGGAGATGGGAAAACTATCGGTGGAGATGGTGGAGGAGGCTAAGGAAGTTTTGAAGAAGATGGTGGAGGTTACGGTGGTGATTGTGGATGTGGCGTGGGTGGTTAGGGTGGTGGTCATGGTGGAGGTGGCGGAGTAGGCCAAGGAGATGGAGGTGGAGGGGGAAAAGCTGGAGGTAAATGTGACAAGGGGGGGAGGTGGTGATGACGGGGGTGGCAATGGTGGTGGAGGAGGAGGCAGCAAAGTGAGCGAAGAAGGAGGCGGAGGAGGTGGCGAAGTCAGGGATGTCGGTCATGTCGGCGATGTCAGGTCGGTGATGACGGTGAATGCGGTGAACTGGTTGCGGGCATATCGTGTCGGTGTGGTGGCAATGGTGGTGGATCTGCTGTGGCAAAAATGTGGCGATCAAGACAAGGTGTCGGCGTGGCAATGGTGACGGGTGCCCAGAATAACACGACCTGCTACAAACTCGCGTCTCTGGCTCACGCCTATTGCTGCCTAACAGCTTCTTCTCGTCGCTGGCTTCGTGTTGCAAAATAACAGCAAACTTGGCGTACGTCACTGGGAGTGAAGATGTATGACTGAGGCACGTGTATTTGCAAAAATGAAAACGTCGATTACTCATCGATCTAAACGTCGATAAGCTTTCACAATGAAGTAATCATGCCAATCTAATGAATGTATGTATGTGAAGAGCTGTTCGTGCATGTGCTACTCCTGCTGCAACGATTGATTTACCGAACACGCAGATGTTTTCCTGAAAGAAGGAAAACGCTTTAGCTAATGGCCATCGTAATCTTACGCGGATCGAAGGCTACCTGTCTGGACTCCTTCATGAGACCTGTTACCGAATCGACGAAAAAAAATCCGGCCTTCGGTTCAAAGATTTTTTAGGCCAATATAACACTTTCAACAAACTTGTATAAGTTATTACTTCTTCCAATCGAATGTACTAATATATTTAGATAGTCATGTGCTTCGGATCACAACTGGTCACAGCGGCTCGTAGCACGCATTCCCGAATTCGCAGTGTCTCGGAACGAGGCGTAATATGATCTGTCGCCCGCGCTATTTTTTAATTTTCAAAATAATTAAGCGATTGCGCATGTGCTGCGTAAAACTGTTAAACGAAAATTTGAAAAATTGAAAAAAAGATATGGTAGGATGAAAATGAAATGAATTACTTTAATATAATAAAAATGTCAGGACACATTTGTCAACAGGGGTCTCCTAGAGCTTCACAAGCCCCAAGACGCATGCTTCCCCCTATCCGTGGGCCTGCCCAGGTTTGTGAGAGACGAGGAATGCGATATCCAACTGTATCGTGTGGCAGCACTTATCGATAAATCATCTCAGCCAACTGACTGGAGTTACGTCATCTGTTTCACCGGCTGACTGGCAATGTCGAAACACTTCGAGAATAGAGTTGGGAATTCGAGGGGCGAAGATCGAAAGAGTGCACTTTCTTCAAAAATAATTTGCTCACATAATGTACAAAATGATATTTATCACTCATTAACTACTGCTTAGGAGTAAAATTCATTTTTACAAAGCAATGTTTGTAAGTATTAAATCTCATATGAAAAAGCTTTATAATAACAGTGCCTAGAAAATCGCTAGCTTTTCTCCGCTTCATAAAGTAATAAACAAACAATTCAATGTTCAGCCTACTCGACCATTTTTACTCTGCCACAAAGAGACACTTTTAATTGTGAGGTTTGGTTTGAAACGAATTATGTGGCTAATTATTGACCAGGTTGGAAATGTAAATATAATGATGGTTCTAAATTCCGATCGATTTCATTTCCTGTAACATCTTTATCCAAGTTATGCATTGCAAATCCGATACACAGCTACATGATGGCATATTGATATTTAACTTTGATTTGTCATCACTACTTACTATGAGCACTATGAGTGTACGCGTTAATATAGTAATCAACTGATGAGCTAACTTGAGACATGAGTTGCCGCCAGTATGATTAAGACACGTTTTAGTCATTATACAACGTTAATTAAGATGAATGAATTGATGGAGCACATTTTATACCATTTACCTTTGACGTGTTGAAGATTTCCATATAACTCATAGTGTTTGGAATCGCTACGATCCAAAAATGGATACGATTCAAAATCCAAGTCTTTTAAATTACATGAACATATAATTCTTTTTCATGACTAGATTTAAAAGACTTAATTTCGAAAGTTTTATTTTTGATTTCTAAAAATCATAAAATCATTCTAATACAGACATTTTGCAAAGTATCTTCGTTTATTAAAATCGTGGTAGTTGATTCTTTTGGTTTTAAAACACAGCAAAGTCTAATGGAAATAATAACGAATCCTTAGTTGTCTTCTCCTTAATACCACTCTCTCCCGAACGTTTAATATTTTTGATGGCGAAAAATTAACTTTAGGCCCAGGGTGATGAAAACAACTTCTCGTTTATCAAGCGTCAAAGCAAACAAACGATTTCGAGATAGAAACTAGAAATATTTGGCAGAACTAATTCTCATCATCCTCGCGTAGCAGCTGGTACATTGAAGCCGAGTGGCAACCACACATGGCCTCATCAGTACACCGCTCATGGACACATTGATCGTGAGACTCGCGAAAATTTCGTATTCAGGATCAAACCGAAAGCGACGATTGAATTTCTAAGTGTTCAGAGAAGTTTGGAAGATTCTTTTCGTGAGTTGAATTTATCGATGAAGACGACTTCAAATAATGTATGGTGTTGAAAAGTAATACCACATTCGAATGAAAATCAAGAAAATTTATTTCTGTTATTTCTGTGACCAGTTCCCTTTTTTGCGATTGTGCATTAAAAGTTTTCCTGTATTAACAGTGCTGAAGAGAACGGCAAACAATTCAGTGCGTGTCCATTTCCCATTCGAAAAGGGTAAAATGAATTTAAATTGCACCTTATTATTATTATTATTATTATTATTATTATTATTATTATTATTATTATTATTATTATTAAATTGTTTGGATGCATATTTTTATTTTCTAATATTTTTTTCTGGAGACCTTTTCATTTAGCCTATTAGCCTCGTACATATAAACTTTTTATACATGGACATACATGTGAGGTTTCATAATATAAATTGTATAAATTATGTAACTGCAAGCTTGACAGTTTCTTGGTCAAGTTTTTACATTCAGCGCTTTAAAGATCAGTTTTAAAAGCTGCATTTTTATCTACTAAATTCTCATTTCTTTCATATCCATCTACTCAGTTATTAGAAAGTTATTCAAAATCGGTTTCTCTAAATTAATAATAATAATAATAATAATAATAATAATAATAATAATAATAATAATAATAATAAGTACATATTATATTATTTAGTACTAGTTTTAATTCGTATTTTAATTGAATTACCTACGTTCACCATATAATCAGAAAGTTCTTCCCAGAAACAAACTCTTCAGTATTTATGACCATGTTTTTGCACAAGTTCATTTGATGAACATATTTGCAAGGGAAATCCTTTGGAATGTAGATCTACTCTTATAAATTGCATTTAAACGAATGCAAATACGCTTCAAAAAGATGCAAACTAATTCCTGGTACATTTATCCTTATTATATCAGTATACATGAATGTTCATCAGTTGCTGATTTGAAGAACTGAATTTACAATAACTGTCCCTTGCATTGTGCAAATCCTGTCGATCCGTTACACCTATTTTTCTTCTCATGTTTTACCTCCTTAACAAGTTCGCTGCAGGTGCAACCAAAACGGTACATATTTTACTCCCGAATAATAAAGAAGGCGTATCGTCACTATTCGTTCTTTGCAGTTATATTTAATTTGCATAAATTCATAGCGACAATTTACAAAAGTTGTGAATATTTTAAAATATTTGCCAGACGTTTGATTCATTGAATGATGTATTAATGATTCCTGTCAAAAAGTAGTTGAATCATTTGAGTAAGCAATGTCAACTTTTCAGGCTACATACTTTCTCAAAACCTACGAGTAATACTTGATCCCAGGAAACAAAGAAATCAATGGACAATTTAATGAATAAATTTAGACATTTCTTTGGTTGGTAATTCTTTATGATTAGCATTGAGTAGGAAAACGCTTTAGATATCGGTAGGCATTAGACAATTGTGGTTAGGCGCCGAGCTGTAAAAAAGGTTAAAGGTTAACAATGCAATAATTAACGGCATTAAGAGTGATTTTTTTTGTTTATTCAAACTGACGAATCTTGGGTGAATTTTGAATGTCATTGCCCATGTTTTCAAACAACATTGCCATGGCATCCTTCGTTTCTCACTTGCATCTTGTTCTTCCCGAAATCCGCTTCAGAAAAGCGAAACTAATCTTTCCACCCAGGACTGTTTTCCATTTGTGGTGCCAAAAGCACCCTGACTCTTGTCAAGGCACCGTTCATTTCGTTCACTTATAAAGAGGGATTCAATTTTTTTCCTTCGGACCTCCATAACGATAAGCCATGTCTGATATTCCGTTCCAAATCGAAAGACGTGATTGGGTGAGCAAACTTTATATTTACTCGAATAGAGGTCTACCGGGAGCGGTAGCTCAGTGCATCAACTGATGTCACTGCAGCGCCTCTGACCGGGAGGTCCTAGGTTCGATTCCTGAGGCGGCAGGATTTTCGACACTAGCTTTTCAGCTAGGTCGAATTCAGTCACTGTCTGGAGGAGAATTCTAGCGGCCGGCTGCTCTGATCGGTAGTTTTCCGTGGCTTCTCCGATCAACACCAGGCGCGCGCGATCTGTCCTTCCTCTTCCTTATCCTATCCTCTCCCCTTACACACACACTTACACTAACATGCTACCACATATTTCGGGAGACCGGTCGGGAGCTTAGAGCTTGTCCCGGCTGGGGCGGTGCCCCGCCGGTGGGAGAGTCCTAGTTAGGGGGAAATCCCGCTAGCCGACGGTAGGTCGGCGCCGGATCTCGCCATCCAGCGAGGGAAGATCATTGCCATCTCCCGAGAAAAAAACATGCACTACACTAACGGGGCTAATGACCAATGCATTTGTCGCGCACGGAAACACGAAAAAATCAATCAATCAATCAATCGAATAGAGGTCTGCAGCTGGCGCTACGAAGGGAATCCTTCCCCAATCGAAAAGATGTCTCCCGGGAAGCGAGCGGAGAATGCGAAGCACTTGGCATTCACTGTGCAGCCCTCGCTGCTCCGATTTTTCGTGCACTTGGCGTCTCAATTGTCACACGTACCTTACGCGTTCATTATCGGCGGTAACAAAATTTAATCGTTTTAAAGTGGCCAATGCATTCTATCGTAAGGCAATGACTTATTAACTTCTGTCACTTCGTATTACCAGTATAGTTTTTCTTCGAAAATTTCGGGACGAAAGCAATATCCAGGTTTGTTTTCACAGAAATGGTACCATCGAGATTACAGAAGCTGCTAGCTGCTTCTCAAGAGTCTAAAGGCAGTTCTAAATCATCCTGTAGTATCCGCAATCCGCATTGAAGATATGCAGTTCACCCTGATCGCTTCCGCCAGCACGATCATCCGCAGGTGACGACAGGATCACCTTGGACCTGCTGGGTCGTCCGTTAAACAGCGCACCTCCGCCGCCGAAAAGCACCCGCCCGACGCCCTCCCCCCGCATTCCGCTTCCGCCGCCGCGCTCGACGCTTAATCGGAACGGACGCCTTCCACGGAGGGGCCGGGCCACACGCACGGGAGCCTCCGCCCCACCCCACCCCCACCCCCACCCCGACCCCTACACCCTCTGCGCCTCCGCCACTGTGCACCTGGCCACTGCAGTCTCCAACGCCTCATCGTCACCGCACTCCCCGCATTTTCCCCTCCGTCTGTTTTTTACTTTCTAGCACTTACTTCGTAAGAAGAGAATATAACGTTACTGAACGGTGAATTTTCGGCAGAAAAACTTCTTGCCGTGCCCTGGTAACGAAAAAGTCGATAAATCCAGTTGAGAAATATAGAAAAAAAATCCTCTTAACACGTGATATAGCCAGAATCCATGTTTTGTGGGTCTTGATACCGAAAAATCGATTGACGGGAAAATGTATCTCACTGTCCGCCAATGGCAAACGATAGTGCATAAACTATTTAGTCGATTTTCTCCAAAATTGTCTCCCATATTCCTCGATCGATCTGAACGAACTCAAGGCTTTTGAAGTTTCCACTTTATCCTAGGATAGCGTAAAAGACACTGAAGAGAATGGTTTCATGGACGCTGGTCTCATATTCGTTGAAATCCTAGATTTTTTTGAAAATTGCAAAAGTGCAATTTTTTGGCCGTCTTCCTAGAACTATAATATTGGAGAAAGAGATTTGTTCTGAATAAAATCTATTTCTTTAAGACCTGAGAGGAAGTCTGCTGCAAAAAATCAGGTCTTCTCAAACACTTTTCAGAGACCTCTTGTTTGCAAATCGTCCCCTTGTTCGTTATTAGGCAATTTCCGATTCATCTTCACATACTCTCTCATCTTTCTTCTCCCATTCTCTTCCCTCCGTGCCTCATCTCCGCCTAATATTGTCCCTCCGGTCTGCGTCCACCGCGGCGAGTGTGCGTGTGTGGGGGGGAGGGGGTGGGCGTGTCACCCGGGTTAGGCGGCGCCCCTCCCCCGCCCTGGCTGCGTGCGCCGCCTGCCATCTGCGGGGCTCCGGTGACCCCAACGCGCCGCGCCCCGCGCTCCTCGGGTTACGGATTTGCATCGGCGCCGCCCCTCCCCCCCAACGCCTCCCGAAAGCGGTCCTGGCCCCACTCACTTCGACGCACCCCTGGAATTAAAATGTGCACGAACTGATGGTAATGATGGTGGTGAGTGCCGCACTGGATTGATCGGCGAGCGAGAAGGGATATTTCTTTAAGCCCTTCTTTTTCATTCGCAGAACTCGCAGGGAATTTTTTTAATTTTATTTTCCGCACTTATTTATTTTGAGTAAACACAATCTGTGTAAATAAATAAATACACTGAAATTAAATTAAATTAAAAATCGTCAAAAAACAATATAAGCTGAATGAGCCGTATGGTCGTAAAGTACTTGTACGCAAGTTTTCTTGAGTGAAGAGTCCCTACCCTCTCTTCATATACAAGTCTACATATACTATTACATGAATTCCGTCGACGTTTTTAGACATCAATCTGTTTCAGTAACCTGTAATATTAATGTTCTCGCTCAGGGATGTTTTTACTGTGATCCTTATTATTCATTACAATTCATCTCTCTATAATTACATTTTAACTGCCTTAACAGTAAAATAGATTAAAAATTTACATTTTATCAGATTGAATGATACAAAACTAAAAATATTTTATTGAAGAAAACTCTGTGAGTTCTTACCAGGTATCTCCCACCTTCGGGACACCGCCCTAGCAGGGACAAGTTCCAAGTTCCCGACCGGTCTCCCGAAATATGTGGTAGTGTAGTGCATGTTAGTGTAAGTGTGTGTGTAAGGGGAGAGGAGAGGACAAGGAAGAGGAAGGACAGATCGCACGCAGTCCGTGGCCCGTTTGGTAGGGTACTGCTTCGGCATTCGTGTTGTGTTGATCGGAGAAACCACGGAAAACACCCGAACAGACCAGCCGGCCGCTAGAATTCACCTCCAGAGAGCGACTGAATTCGACCTAGCAGAAAAGCCAGGGTCGAAAATCCTCGAACCTAAGACCTCCCTGTCCGGTTTCGACATAACAGTCGGCTACCGGGATATTTTCCCTACCAGGTACCTCCAACCAGCAAGGCACCCTCACGACGAGCACTAAGCTCCTGGCATGCGTGGTTGTGTAGTGCACGTTAGTATAAGTCTATAAAAATTCTAGAATCGTCTCCCACACTTGCAACTGAATTTGACCTAGCTATCTATTTAGTGTTGAAAATCCTGCCACCGTCGGGACTCGAACCTAGGACCTCCCGGTCAGAAACACCGCATTGACATCAGTTGATGCCCTGAGCCACCTCTCCTAGTAGGAGGCGTGGTTAGGTTAGGTTAGGACCTCCCGGTCAGAAGCACTGCATTGACATCAGTTGATGCCCTGAGCCACCTCTCCTAGTAGAAGGGTGGTTAGGTTAGGTTAGGACCTCCCGGTCAGAAGCACTGCATTGACTTCAGTTGATGCCCTGAGCCACCTCTCCTAGTAGGAGGCGTGGTTAGGTTAGGTTAGGACCTCCCGGTCAGAAGCACTGCATTGACTTCAGTTGATGCCCTGAGCCACCTCTCCTAGTAGGAGGCGCGGTTAGGTTAGGTTAGGACCTCCCGGTCAGAAGCACTGCATTGACTTCAGTTGATGCCCTGAGCCACCTCTCCTAGTAGGAGGCGCGGTTAGGTTAGGTTAGGACCTCCCGGTCAGAAGCACTGCATTGACTTCAGTTGATGCCTCTCCTAGTGGAAGGGGTGGATAGGCGGGCGGGCGATCTGCGGTGCCGGTGGCCCGGGGCGGGGCTAGTCCAGTGGACGATTGAGCCGTGTGGACGATTGAGCCATCCATCACCGCCCCGCGCCGATTGAGACCTACTCGCGCCACCTCCAGCCCCCCCCCCTCGCCCCCCTTCTCCCACTCGCTAATGGTCCCCCGCGGCTGCCGCCCCGCGCCGCCCTCTCGCGGGGCGAGGAATTCGGGCGAGGGGCGGAGACTCCCTGGAAGAGGACCCGGCGCGCATCTGCATTTGAAATTAAGAAATTTTACGTGCCCGTGTAAACACGACGCCGGGGATGAAGCTCATCTTTGTAGTTGAGCTGACGTGCAATGATGTATGGCTTCCTTTAAATTTACTTCCTTTTTCTTGGAGTCGGCGTTTTTATTGATTGGCTACAACCGTGAAAATCGCCAATTTTGCATGGAAATTGTTTGTAAATCAAAGTTCTTGAACTAGAACTGAAAAATACCGGAATTTTATTAACATAATCATAATAATATTATGTAAACTACGATAGCAGGAAACCATCAATAAGCAAATTTTATAAACATTCTGCATGCTAGTTTCATTTTTACATTCTTTTTTGCTAGAAATTATATAATTTACAAAAAACTTATTTTTAATGAATAATGTTTGTGAAGATTAGAATGTGAAATAAGTCACTAAAATATCGCCTAATGAGTTTATTCATGAACAGTACAAAAGTTTCTGAATTCACATCCCGGACTCTATATTCAAGTGTCAACATTGCAATGTTAGTTCTCTCCATATGCCATCAGTGATGTGATAATTACAGACAAAAACAATTGCTGCCTTATAGGACTAAAGAGAAAATAAAGAACACACATTTTTACAGTTATTTCAGACTTTCGGTTGAACTGAATTCAACACCACTTTTCTCATTACGCAGTATAATGTCTTTCAGTTTAGGGAGATGGACTTTTCTAAAAATTCCCCCGAAAGTTATAATTTGATCTTGTTTTCGTTTTCACGGCATTACACTCATTAACAAATTGCACTTGAAAAGTCGCATCAAAGTCGATCTGGCTTATAAACGACAATGGTCTCCTCCGCAGAGGTCTGTGTGGTGAATGTGTTTTTAGGGAGTGTTTTCTGGGAAGAGTTCCTCCCCTGCCAATACGTGACTATGTGTAGCGAAAGGGTACACACAGCACCCTTTACATCATCACATTCTGCACCACCACCACCAGTAGCACCATTATCATGAGTCAATTCTACCATTCCACTACCGCTTACCAACGCTACCATCGTCCTCGCCTATGTTGCCACCGCCTCTTCTGCCGACCTTGTCACCGCCGCAGCCGCCCCATTGTCCGCCCGACCTGCCACCGGCCGTGAATAGCCTCGCGTCGGCGACGCCACCTTCTCCTGCGGCGCGGTGCCGCGGCGTGAAAGCCTCGTGGCGCACACGCTTACTTCTCCGGATTGTGGCGGAGATTTATCGAGACAGCCCGCCTGCCGCGCCGGACCCTGCGCGCCGCGTCCGCGCGCGCCCGCGGCGACACCCGGCGGCCACCGCACACGCTGTGGCGTCATGGAGAAGAGCACACACACATTTACACGTAAGTACAATAACTAGATTCTGCTCCGAAACTACAGCTTTTCAGCTAGGTCGAATTCAGTCGCGGTCTGGAGGAGAATTCTAGCGGCCGGCTGCTCTGATCGGTAGTTTTCCGTGGTTTCTCCGATCAACACCAGGCGAATGCCGGAGCAGTACCCTACCAAACGGGCCACGGACCGCGCGCGATCTGTCCTTCCTCTTCCTTGTCCTATCCTCTCCCCTTACACACACACTTACACTAACATGCACTACACTACCACATATTCCGGGACACCGGTCGGGAGCTTAGAGCTTGTCCCGGCTGGGGCGGTGCCCCGCTGGCGGGAGAGTCTTGGTTAGGGGGAAATCCCACAAGCCGAGGGTAGGTCGGTGCCGGATCTGACCAGCCAGCGGGGGAAGATCACCGCCATCTCCCGAGAGAAAAAACATGCACTACACTAACGGGACTAATGACCACAGTAGTTGACGCGCCCGGAAACACGAAAAAATCAATCAATCAATCCGAAACTACACACTTTTGAGTATTTCCCTGTGGATACCCCACATAAGGTCCGAATAAAATTAGAATGTGATCCATAGTCACGTGACGACGCTAGCACCGTAACCTAGGCAGCAGCGAATCAGAAGCTTCGGCATTTGCACATTGTTGTCACCTAAAATTAGGGAACAAACGTTACAAGCAAACAAATATTATAAATATTTCAAAAAATGTAACGTGTTAGGAACAAACTTAATACGAGTTTCTCAACATTCCTTCCTTCTGTTTGTCAAATTAGTGTTGAGACAACGTGGTAGAGTGCGCAGTATGCGGCAGCACCGCCCCCCTCCACACTCAAATATCAATCACATTCTAATTTTATTAGTAATATAGCTAGGGAGGCCCCGCCTCCACTGACGCTTCTCCCTCGCCACTACCGTGACCTCGTCACCCGTACAAGAGGCACGACACGCTCCAGCCTGGGCGTAAAGTTTTGCGCATCGCGCGAGGTTTTCAAAAAAAAACCCGTGTGAGCTCGTCGGCTCGATTTTATTCCTAGACTGTAGCCGCCACGTGACCGTCCTAGGTGTAGGAGGGAGGCTCGCGTCTACCACGTGACCTTCCAGGTCTAGCTGGCGTCCACTTGGTCTAAATATATCCCAACGCCGTGGCGCCGAGGCTATTCAGCCCGCAGGTATGCGATACTTCCGCTCCTCCTTCCACCCACGGCCGCCAACGTGACGCTAAAACTCCAATGCTCTGGCGCACCGCCTCGCCACGAACAGCGAAGGCCTCGTTCACAACGCAAACGGAAACGTAACGTAATGCTGTTAACGTAGCCGTAAAATTTACACGTAAAAACTAGCATTCACAATCACGAACGTAGGTTACGCCTGAACCAATCAGAATTCAACGTTGTGGGAATTCTGATGTGGTGTTGTTGACGTTCTTATGAGAAAGAATAAAAGAGGTCATCTTCGTCAACATATTAGTTTTATTTAGATAGCCGGCTTTCGACGGCTTTGCCGTCATCGATCAGTCTACAAGATACACAAAAATATTACAATATTACAAATAAAATACAAATTAAGATAGAAAATTAAATTACAATTAATTAACTTTCGTGTGTTGAGGTTGCAAAAATGATTTTTCCTAGTTTACCCTCGGAAAATAAACATCGGTTTGTACACCAATCTCAGCTGCTTTCCAGCTGCCATTTCAAAATTATTTATTTGCTGTAAGTGATTTTAAATTATTGTAATTGTATGAAGGAATCGAGTTTAACAGATGATAACCTTCGAAATTCGTTATTGTGATACCGAACGTTTTAACGTCAATCTATGCTGTGAGATACTCAAATACTTCAATTTATGGCTTGTATCAGTTGTCATCAGTTGTCATTTTTATGTGATTCACTCAAACATCTTAAACAAAACATTCCTTTGCTTTAATAAATAAATAATAAAAGCGATTTGTAACATACAGCGTTTCGGTGTGAGTTATGTTTTACGCTTGAAGCCATTTTACAATCTAAGTAGGTAGACCGAATATGATGCAGATAGTCTGAGCAGCTCTGCTACTGCTTATGTAAACTATTGCAATTGAATCGTTTATCTGAGAAACCCGTCAAACGCCAAAATCTAAAAAGCGCTTTAGCGATGGAATATTGTTCCACGGAGATAGACACATCGTTTAGTGCATATTTACCTGAAGAATATTAATTTATTAACTGCTTTAATATATTTAAAAATATTTTGAAATCAGAAAAACTGGGACACTTTTTCTCAGTTTTCTCGAAATGAGAAATTTGGCATTGACGGATTTCTGAAATAAACGATTCAATTGAGGTGAAAGGGCGTAACCTAACCTTATCTCAAGAGGCGAGCAAGACGCAAGACGCACTAGACATAGCGAACAATAGCGTGACCACAAAGATTGTGTGCGTCTTTCCTTCAAAGGACCGGGAGCGGTGACTCCGTGCATCAGCTGATGTCACTGCAGTGCCTCTGACCGGAAGGTCTTAGGTTCGAGTCCCCACGGCGGCAGGATTTTTGAAACTAGCTTTTCAGCTAGCTCGACTTCAGCCACTGCCTGAAGGAGAATTCTAGCGGCCGCCTGCTCTGATCGTTAGCTTTCCGTGGTTTCTCCGATCAACACCAGGTGAATGTCGGAGCAGTTTCCTAACAAGCGGGCCACAGAACGCGCGGGATCTTTCCTTCCTCTTCCTTGGCCTATTCTCACTCCTTACAAACACACTTACACTAGCATGCATTACATTACCACCCATGCTGGGAGACCGATCGGGGACCTAGAACTTGTCCCCGGTGGGAGATACCTGGTTGGGGAAACCCCGCTAGTCGACGGTAGGTCGGCGCCGGATCTTGCCATCCAGTGGGGGAAGGCCACCGCCCGATGTAAAAAATTCACTACACTTACGGGAATAATTACCTCAGTAGTAGCCCGGAATCACTAACAATGAATGAATCAACCTTGGTCAACCAAGGCTTCGTTAACCTGTGAATGCATAGGTCCTGTACTTATCCAGAAGACGTCTTACGCGTTTCGTAGGAAACGGTTATCTAAAACTTCTGGTATTTCGCGAGGCGCGACAGGTGAAACTTCGCATTCTGACGCTTGAACAGTACTCTGCATGACGTGAGGTGTTGAAGACGGTGAAAGTTTCTTTAAGATACCGGACGTGGATTGAGAGGGCACGATGTCGGAAAGAGGTGTCAGAAAGTGCGACTACGACACTGTTTTATCTTATCCCTGTGCTTCTTGTACGAGCATTGTCGAGGTGACTGCTAATGGTAGTTTGTAGGAGGGTGATAAACGGTGGGCTTGTTAGGTGTGTTATCGTGTCTGTTTTTCGCCATCGGTTAATGTCAATAGCTTCCTTGAAGCGTGGCTCAAAAGCCCTTTTTGAACAAAGAATAAAGTTTGTGAAAGAATTAAAATTTACAGAGCACGTACACTAATGTTCTTAATTCAACAAAAGTTTGGTTTCCGAGTGTTTTTTATGTGATGTCTTTAAGAAAACTAGCATTTTTTTGTTTACTAAACTTTATTATATTCGTGTTGTTAATTCAAAATGTGTGAATAAATTAGTTTCCTTTTGCTCCAAATAAAGTAAAGTATCCAAAATGAGTGTAAACTGTTTTAGTATATTCTTCGTGAATGATATAAGTTAGAAAATTATGAAATGCTACGTGAAATGAATATCTTGTCAAAGCTAGTAAGTGTCCGCCAAACAAGTAAGTGTTGAAAGATTCGTTCTCTTCCATTGTATAGTGTAACAAGTGGTACTTACTAGTTAATCTCCACCCGCACTTACAAAAGTAAAGAATATATCAGCTTAAGAGCTGAAATTGAAATGATGGCAGTCGTATGGCATACAGTATGTAATTCAATTTGGACGTATTTGTTGGGAGTGAAGTTGAAAGTGACCATATATTGTTGATCAGATGGCTACGAAAGCGTGTACAATGAAGATAAATTTATATGTTAAACTGATTGTGCAGCAAACTGATGTCATTCATTCTGAGACATAAGTATCTTTTTCTTCCTTGCAAATTGCTCCCATGGCTATGTCGTACATGCAGAGAAAATTCAACTCTAGATGTACCATGTAAAACCAACCTTGAAGGCAATGTTTGTCTCTCAAAGTTCCGAGCGGGCGTTGCTTACCAGTCTCTCGGGTCAAACTCTCGGTGCAAAATTCAGCTGATCCCTAACAATAGCCGCCCAACGCATGCTGCGCAATTCAGCTAGATAAGTCACCGATGCCAAACGTGCACTAACAGAGGGTTTGTAAAAACCGAGTGCCCAGGAATAACCGAGGGTTTTGTAAGGGGCCCAACTGCCAATCAAAATTTCGCGCATGCGCAATCGATTTTTTCCTCTGGGTTCAGCTGTAACGAATTCCTCTCTGTGTTACGCACATTCCGCACTTACACACTTACGCAATTACGCACATTCCTGGAATCCGTCGTTGCCTCCGGTGTGATATTAATCAAAAGCCGAAGGCGCTGGAGCGCCTCTAACCGGGAGGTCCTAGGTTCGAGTCCTGACGGCGGCAGGATTTTCGACAGTAGCTTTTCAGATAGGTCGAATTCAGCTGCTGTGTGGAGGATAAGTCTAGCGTCCGGCTGCTCTGATCGGTAATTCTCCGTGGTTTCTCCGATCAACACCAGGCGAATGCCGGAGCAGTACCCTAACAAACGGGCCACGGACCGCGCGCGATCTGTCCTTCCTATTCCTTGTCCTATCCTCTCCCCTTACACTCATACACTTACACTACCACATATCCCGGGAGACCGGTCGGGAGCTTAGAGCTTGTCTCGGCTGGGGCGGTGCCCCGCTGGTGGGAGAGGTCCTGGTTAGGGGGAAAGCCCACTAGCCGACGGTAGGTCGGCGCCGTATCTCGCCATCCAGCGGGTGAAGATCACCGCCATCTCCCGAGAAAGAAACATGCACTACACTAACGGGACTAATGACCGAAGCAGTTGACGCGCCCGGAAACACGAAAAAATCAATGAACGCAAGGCGCTGGAGGGCCCCTGGCTTCCTGTCACTCCCCCTCCGACGCAGGAACGAAAACATGCACCGCTCCTCGGGGCTCCTGTCCGCTGGTGCTCGGGAGGTGTGTGGGGCTATCACAATAATCAGAGGCCCCTCTGTCCCCCCTGCCCCCCTCTGGCCGGGCGACAAAACGAACAGGAGGACGAGGCCGACTGCAAGCGACGTCGCCGCGCCATCATTATTATCCGCATTCTTCTCCGCCCGCAGACGAGGTGCTGCCGGTCGCGGTGTCTCTCCAACCGTCTTCGCTCCTCGGTGGGATGACACTCTTAGGTTAAGGTCACTGTTGGCTTGTTGTTAAAGATATATCTTTGACCCCGGTGAATAAGCTGATAAATCAAAAAACTTCATTTTATAGGGGAGCAAAAAACAACTTTAAACTAATGCTGTAAGTAAGGAATTAATGATACTCAAATAAATCCTAGACAAAAATAGTTTTGTTTGAATATCACCGTCGTTTGAATACTAATAATCCTTGATTTAATTCATTTAAACGTTTTTTGCTCTTATGTAAAATTGTGTAAAGTGTTTATGACATATTCACCGGGATCAAAGCTTATTCACCGGGATCAAAGATATGTTTGCAACAAAAACAATTATGTAATTGAAAATTTGAAGTATAACAAATGTGGTAAAAACTAATGTGATGATTTTTTATAACGTAATTTTCAGTTAATTTAAGGAATGTATACCTATTAAAACAAAATACTATAAATCATGAAAATTCTATTCCTACGCATCAATATTGTTATTTAAATTAGGTTAATTCACATTAAACCTGCTTTGGAGAATGTGCTCAGTGACGAGAGTTGCAAAGAAACAATTCCTGACAAAGCTCTTCTGGATTTCTAAGGAAGACGTGGCATGTATGATCTTTATTATTGTCCACATTGTTTTACACCCGAAGACGAGACGCTGACGTCGCGGTGCCTTTTCGGCCCGTTGAACCACGGGTTGGACGTCGTGTCGAATCTTTCGATTCTGGGTCTCAAACCCATGTCAACAATGTTGCATTTGCGATTAATAAAATGGGATCGCGCGCGATCTTTCCCTCCCCTTTCCTTGTCGTATCCTTACTTTATTTACCCACTCACTTACATGCACTACACTACCACACATGCCGGGAGACCGGACGGGGACTAGGAGCGTGTCCCGGCTGGGGAGCTGCCCCCCCCTCTGGTGGGAGATGTCTGGTTGAGGAAAACTCCGCTACCCGGCAGGTAGATCTGCGCCGGATCGCACTCTCCAGCGGGGGAAGATCGCTTCCACCTCGTGAGGAAAAAACATGCTCTACACTTACGGGACTAATTACCTTAGTTGACGCGCCCGGAATCACTAATCAATCAATCATGGTCCCACTGCTTCCTTTACAACTCATTCTTATTCCACCTACGTGATCTTTCATAGCGACATGATGATTACCATCTTTCATCATAACCACGTGATCATATGCTGTTCTAATTGCAGTCGCTTTGAGAATCATGCTGCGAAAAACGACTCTTTTTATTATCTCTTCGCAAGTCAATCCAAGCGAGTAAGTAAAATCTGTGCCTTTATTCTCTCTTATCTATGGAAATCAGGATCTTAACTCATAGTTTTCTTCATACTCATCAACATTGTGATTGAATTCAGATATTTTTGTTTAAGATTTCGATGCGTTCGAGATATGGACACGTTGGATATGAAGAGGTACCTGCAAAGTACATAGAAATAACCCAGAATTGAAATAACGGAAAAGCGCAGTTCGGGAGTAGTCCGGGGGGGGGGAGGGGCGTTGGGCGCGTCGGGCGCCACCTCACCTCGCAGGCCGCGCAGCTGTTAATGACGGATCGGCGTCGGGGGGCGGGGCTGCAGGGCGGAGCGGGGCGGGGCGGGGCGGGCGCCGTCAGACAGGTAATTAATGACCGCGGGCGGGCCGAGGGCGCGCGCGGTCGTTAGGTGCTTCTTCGCCGCCGAGCAGCGCTGCCCGCGCGCCTTGACGTGCGCTGCGCACCGCCCCCTTCGCCCACCCCCAACCCCACCCCCTCACCCCACCTCAACTCTCGGGCGCCGTCGCCCGCTGCGCCTCGTCTCACTTTGCCCCGCTCCGCTCAGCCGCTCAGATCCGCCCCGCCCCGCGCCGCCCCGCCCCGCCCCACCCCGCCCCGCCCCGCGCCGCCCCGCCCCGCCCCACCCCGCCCCGCCCCGCTCCACCACACCCCACGCCCCTCCTCGCCTCGTTGCGTTCCGAGCCTCACTGCCCCAACCCGCCGCACCCCACCCACTACGCCTCACACCGTTCCAACCGCCCCGCTTCGCATCGCCCCCACCTCCCAGCCTCAGCCTACCCGATCCAGACACCCCAGCCCCGCCCCTCACTGCACCACCCTCAGCTACCACTCTCTGCCCCCACCCACCACCCCCTTCCCGTTCCTGCCCGCCTCACCCTTCTCGCCCTTTCCTGCTGCGAGGTGTCCCGCTCGCGCGCGCTCTCGCGGCGGCGCGGCGGACTTGCCTTTTCGCGACGCCCGGAACTGACGCCCTGCGGTGCTCCATCTTCATTATCAGGCCGCGTCCTTCTCGGAACGTTTGGCTTGTTGCTGCTTGCGTGGGCTGTTCTTCGCGTAGTCTGCTTTCTTGTACGTCTCAACTGGCGTCGAGGATTAATATATTTGCCGCCGCGCTCGCCATGTTTTCTCAGTCCGAGTGACGGATCGCAAGGGCTGCTCAGCCGGAGATTTATGGGGAGGAAGAGAAATTTCAGTAGATATTCGTAGACGCAAGTTCGGTATTTGTTGAGATTCATCCAGAAAACTATACTATTATTTGTTATCGTCCATTCTGTACTCATGTTACTTTTTTCGTTATTTTCATTTGCCATATATCTGCGTTGTTTTCAACTTTCTTCAAATGTAACTTCACCCGGCTGTACCTCTCTCCTAATGATTATTCCTCTTTTTTGCGTTGATTTTCTTGTTTAATCTGACAATTGATTCGCTGCGTCATTATCGTCTCCTCTCCTTTACCTTCAAATTGAACACTCTTTCCAAACGGATAGCTTAACAGCTTCTTCTCACTACATATACGACAAGCTGAAATGTGTATCCCCTTTTCCTGTTTCATCAATGATAGAGACGTATTCTTACCCGTTATGCGTTTCATACTCTTATCAATCAGCAATCTCTAGCAGAGTGCGTCTTACGGAACTAAGCGGTACCTCTCTTAAAGAACCCTTCCTAACGGTGTTATATCGATTACGGAACTTTCATGTGTCGTTATTTTCCAACACACTTCAACCCACTCTCCTGAAGTAGTAATTCCCGATCTTCTGAAAACAGTCTCATTGACAAAATCATACATTAAAAAAAATTGGAAAGAACTTCATAGGAAAGATGGCAAGATCCAAGAGACGCAAACGAAAACAAGACCGCGTTAATCATATTTGATACGAGCACGCTCCCTTTGTGGTTTGCCAGCGGATCCTGCCAAAACAAACTCGACATGGAGCGGTCCCAGAGATGTTGCAGCGGCCACTCGCTCTTTCCTGTTTCGCGGAGCTTCCGTTGTCGCCCGATCGTCGCGCCCCACTGCGCGCAGCCGCCCGCCTGCCACGGCCGATTCGGCGAAGCGACGCCCGGCGCACCTGCCGCCCCGCCACGCCCCCCTCTCCCCGCCCCGCCACGCCCCGACCCGCTTTTCCTCAATTTACTCATCTCGGCTACTGGACGCAGCCTAATGGCTGCGGGTTCACTTCATTAGAATTGAAAAGGCGCCGACTGCGGGTCTTCGTGTTGCATTGAGCACATACCCAGAGGCAGCGGTTTCAAGATGAGTTTTTCCTGCATACCGGGTCTAAGCTTGTGTTACGGACGGTGAATGAAAAAACAACGAAATATCGGGGCATTAGAAATTCAGGAGAGTTCGAAATATCTGGAAAATCGAAATATCCAGGAATTCGTGATATCGGGGAATTTAGATATCGATATTTGATATACCAAGGAATTCGAGATCTTGTTACTAAAACGCAACTCTGTTTCGTGTCATATATGTGATTCTCCACGTATTAAACAACCATAAATGAAGTGAAGTCCCTCATGATCTGCTTCATGTCACACTTCACATTTTTTGTAAGCTCAGATAGTCTACTCCTGTGGTATAGCACTCTCTCTCTCTCATACCTTCTTGTAAAATATATTCTAACACGTTATTCTTGACCTTTCTAAAACTGCTGCTTCTAATGCACTCGTCTTTAGGAATGTTAGATGCGTGATGGGGGAGCTTACTGTGGGAGAAGCGGTAGGAAACAGCTGCGGGGGACAATTAAAATTCTTCTCGAGGAAGCCTCTCAATTGAGTGACAAGCAGGTGACAAAAAGCTCCTTGTAGATGATTGACGTGACGAATCGAACTTGGTGCCGCTGAAGGGAGACAATAGACAGTTAGTAACCTTTTGATCATAAATAATGACTTTGTTTCTTCTAATACAATTACTTACCACAATTACTTTTTTTCACAATAACTTATCTTTTGCGATAAAAAGCTGCTTAATTTTCTGTTTAAGCAAGTATTGCACGTCAGCACTTCTTTGTGAATTTGCAGTGAGGTAGAGTCTTATTTCAACGAAGAAAAGTTTAGTACACTTGATTTGTACATATATAAGAATTTTAAATATTCTGTAAATTGTATCGAATGACGAAATAAGAGCAATTGTTCAATACGTCCTCTTTCTAAACATAATAATGGAGAAATGTGGCTCCGTTAACGATGAATGACCAAAAAATACTTGTTGATGTTCACTTGTCATTTTTTGTTTCTCAAAAATACTCATTTCTGCACGTGTTTGTTGCTTGGCTTGTAGAGAAACATTATTTTGCAAAATAAATCATAGGATGTAAAATATTGGAAAAGATGGACGTTGCCTTATTACAAAAAAATGTAATGACCGTTAAGTTTGGTATGATCTACAACAGATCAGAATTCAGGAACAGTTTCTCGATATTGGTTCGTAATATACTGTGTACCCTTGATATAGATGGTCAAAATCACACAATGTTTCCTTTACGTAGTTTTCTTTGTAGAAGCCAAAATAAAATGTCTTGTACCACGGATATCTACGAATGAACCGAAGAGTAAATATCTCGCTCTAATTCAAAACTAACGGGATGGAGGGCACCGCGAAATACAATTTTTCATATATGGAATGGATTTCTAGTAGAAGAGAGGATTCACTGGTTTTCGGAGATCGTTTAAAATAGGAGAAACGTCACTGCTGTACGCAATATTGAGCAAGATCGGGGAAGCGTCTCAACAGTAAATTGCAGTTGTAAAACTATAATGCGAAAGAAAAAGGAGCTACACCACTTTGGAAGTAAGTTCTTCAATTACTGCCCACTTGTAGGAGGAGTCCTGCAATGTATCTGCGGAAAGAATTAGCGCACGATCTATAGGCGCCGTCCGGATGTTTTGGCATCGATTATGAACCTTCTTGAATTTTAGTCATTATACTTTTTCAAAAATATTTTCAAATATATTAAATATTTTCAAATATATTAATGATAACTGAAAATGATTTTAGTCCACTTTTTTCATAAAGCTATTCGTACACGGTCAAGCGCGTTCGCCTTTACAACTGACTTGGCTTGTGCGTTGCCGGTAGTAATTGCGCCTGTTTCCAGAATCATCTCATACAGTTAATAATGCGGCTTCAGACTTACAACCAATGCAAGTCAGACCCGCAAGCCCTGTTTGCTCGTGTATGTCTAGCGTACGTCAGTGGAGGGCAACAACGCCCCCCCCCTATTCTTGCTGTGCCCCAGCGGTACCATGATTCAATGAACGAGACGTCCGCTAATATCTCTTCCATGTAGCAGGTCTTCAGCCTTCTAGAGCTCCATTTCCCAGAGAATCATCCCGTGCCCTTGTGCCTCAGTGAGGGCAAGTCTCCCTCAATCGAACTTTTTTAAACTGTTCTCATTTTATTGAAAACAATCACTTGCAATCGCTTTCCAGAGTAATATTTATATTATGAACATGAATTTTTATTTTATTGAAAGGATTTTTTTATTTTTCCATTGTTTAAAGAATATTTACGGGGGAGATCGCAAATAGAAATTGCCCTCTTCCCCCGGATTATTCCTGGCTCCGCCCCTTGGGCGGGGCGGGGCGGGGAGGGGCGGGGCGGGGAGGGGCTTCGGCGTGCGGGAGCAGCCAAAGCGACGCGGTGACGAGGCCGCCGCCTTGGGCGCGGGGCGGCTGACGGAGCGATGCAAATACCAGGCCGCTGGAACGCGACGGCAATTTGCGACCGCGCGGCGCGGCACGGCGCGGCGCGAAAGCGTGCGGGGTGGAGGCGGGGAGGGGGAGGCGGCGGAAGCGGAAATGGCACCGCCGCCGCCGGCGCGTCCGCCCTCCAGCGCCGGGCGATCGCTCACTCCGCCTCCCCCCCCCCCCGCGGGCTTCCTGACCGCCCTTTCCCTCCCACTGCCCTCACTGACGCCTCCGCCGTCGTACCTCCCCGGCCCGCCACCGTTCTTCTGCATTCCCCGCTGGCTGTCTCGGGTCTTCCTCTGTTGCCCTCGCTATACCATGCCGTTCTATACTCGATCCCTATCGTTCCAACGACCGACCTACCCCTCCCCTGCGACGTCCTCTAGTTTACCCACATTCCACTCCCACCTTCCCGTCGTCCTAGATCCATCCCTACATCTCCCACCTCATCCCTTCCTCCCACACTGGCCACATCGCCATCCCATACTGGGAGCGGTAGCTCAGTGCATTAACTGATATCACTGCAGCGCCTCTGACCGGGAGATCCTAGGTTCCCACTCCCCACGGCGGCAGGATTTTCGACTCTTGCTTTTCAGCTGGGTCGACTTCAGTCGCTGTCTGGAGGAGAACTCTAGCGGCCGGCTGCTCTGATCGGTAATATTCCGTGGTTTCTCCGATCAACACCAGGCGAATGTCGGAGCAGTACCCTAACAAACGGGCCACGGACCGCGCGCGATCTGTCTTTCCTCTTCCTTATCCTATCCTCTCCCCTTACACATGCACTATACTACCACATATTCCGGGAGATCGGTCGAGAGCTTAGAGCTTGTCCCAGCTGGGGCGGTGCCCCGCTGGTGGGAGACTCCTGGTCAGGGGGAAAACCCGCTAGCCGGCGGTATGTCGGCGCCGGATCTCGCCATCCAGCGGGTAAGATCACCATTTCCCGAGAAAAACGTGCACTACACTTACGGGACTAATGACCAAAGCAGTTGACGCGCCCGGAAACACGAAAAAATCAATCAATGAAAATCCATCCTACATCCGGCCCTCCTCCGACTTCCTCTATTACCATACTCTCCAGATGTTCCCTTCTGTGCTTATCGGTTCCCCGTGCGCCACAACTGTCCTCTCGGTGCCCATATTCTCTCGATGATCTTCTACACCAGAATCCTCCGTCCTCCGCCACCTTCCAGCCGACCGCCACCGCCCCCTCCCCCAGCCGCCCGCTTCTCGCCGCGCTCGTTGCCTGGCCCGCGCGCCCGTGCTCCGTGGCGGAGTGCGCCCGCCGCGCCCACAAAGGCCGATGCTGTGGGAATGAATGGTTATGTATATATTGAATGAATGGTTATGTATATAATGAACGAATGAATGATGCGTGAATGAAAAATAAATTTAAAAAAAGAACCACACAGAAAACCACAATAAAACATTTAGAATTAAGAGAAAAAAATAACAATAACATTTTTCCTGTAAATTAAGTATGCCAAAGTGCTACAACATAATTATTAAATTAGAATTAAGCTTTTTTTGCCTCTCCCTTAGCTGCTTAAGCCGCAAGGCAGCAGCGTAATTCCCGCCTCCTCAGGGTTACTGTGGAGGGGAGACAGAAAAAGGCCGATGCGCGTCAAGCAGCGATGGGCTGACTGCATGCTTCGGGGGCGTGGAATGTCTGGAAAATGGCCCAGTCGTTGCGATGCGCTGAGCCAAGGTTGGTGTTGCTTTACTTGGTTATCTCGCGAAACATCAAGTTAGAAATAGCGACCTGCGTCGTGATCTTGGAATCTCTTGTGTTACAAGTGAAATCAAACTGAAAATTATACTGTACAAAAATGTCAATTTATGCTTCGAATTGCCGTCGACTGATAAGAAAGTTAAAGAGGACCCAGCCATTTCGAGTTTTAAAGCTGTGTAATTGATTGTTCCATGGTGTTGTAGTTGAAATTCAAAGGACACTATTGAGGGAACATGTCAATAGCACTTTTAGATTTAAAAATGTTTATACTAAATTGATATTAGGCTATTCCTGATCAGTTCCAATACGTGACGCCTTCGCAAGAAAAAAAAATGCGGACTGATTGCAAATGTAGAGTGATTCACGGGAAACTCAAAGTTTACCTTTGTTTTAGGGCTTTTCCACACGACAGCCGGTTGCGCTTTACGTCCCAAGTGAAATTTCCGAATGTGAGACATGAATTTAGCGATAAAAATTCATTCATGTCTCGTCAATCTCATCGATTTACTTCAGTAACAACTACACAAAATTTAGCTAAAAAATCCATTCACTGATAGGGCGCTGTGTTCGTCTTTGATTCGACCATTACTAATGACCATTCCTACGTCAGAATTAATGACTGACATTTTGGGAATCAGTTATGAAAATCAATTATGCTGACTGTGTACTCCATGTATGATGTGACATCTAGAGTAAACCAAAGGAACCTTTTGCTAATGTGATATTTTCAGAAAAAGATTAATTCTCTTCTAATGTTCGATATCAATCTGAACATGTGTTGGGAACCGTTTCCGTCGTGTAGTACGATCTTGAAAGACCTTGGGGAAGTTCAGTTGTGGAACTGAAGTTAACTTTTCTTGTATTTAATTTTGTATGATTATAAAAATAGCAATTGCTCCTTTGCAAATTTTCATTTGATTTTGAAGGTATTAATTAATAGAGTTTGAAGGTAATTCCTTTAAACCTCGTTTCAAAAAAGTTTCATTTTTAGGTTGTTCATGAGAAAAGTATTGAATCACAAATTTCCTTGTAGAAGGCACTCTACGTGGTTGAAGAGGTACTTGTGATATCCTTTACCATCGAGTCATGGGTTTCTTCCTGGGTTATTATCTCTGGCTCAGTAGTCCATCTGGAGACGATGATACCCGGAAAAGAAGACGAATAACAGGTCTTAGCGAAGGCATTCCGGCATGACTTCATCAATGCGGATTCTACACTGAATTATTACGAAATTACGTGGTTGCATACTTACAAGATTCACAGCACATCACATTCGTAGTAGCTCTCAATTACTTCCTCTAACGTAGGAAAGAAGAGTAGGAATCGTTGGTGCACAAGACAAGTGATAGATCAAAAATTCCTTATTTTTCAGTTAAATGAAGTAACATGCCTAGAAAGTAGTCCAAGTATAAAATGTTTACTTTTGCTAATAGACATTTTATAAAAATAGTTCACAATACAGCTGGTATTTAGAGTAAAACCCTTTGTTGTTGTTTTTCCCTACAAAATAAACAGCTCCATTGAGCATAAAACCGTTCTCCTGCAAAATGACAATTTTTTAGACATTTTCGTTATGCACCGACGAAATAACTTTACTGGTAATGATCCCTTCAATTGAAACAAAATTTTTCTTTTGCCTTTTCTTCTTTCAAGGGAAATTTTGTCAAAAAATCAATTCGAATCACAAGCCTGATGATAAAATAAAGGAAACTGTCCATCATTATAATTTAGTTTCGATACTCCACATCAACTGATACGTGATATTGCGATACTCTTCCAAAAGATACATGAAAGAAAAAGAGTTCAATAGAATTAAATAAAAAAGTAGCGTCCAAGATGTTTCGCATGTTAAACCCCACACTCTTCTTAATCTTCCCCTTTCCATATTAAGCCCATAATATCTTTTTCTTCAAGACTCTCTTCTCCTCCGTCACTTGTTCTATGTTTCCTTGTAATTGTACTAACTGAACATATTTTAACATAACAGTACATTACTCCCTTGTTAATACCAACTATTCTTATTTAACTTGATTACCGAACAGAGAAGTACACATGTCCCAAATCAGTCGCATAATATATAAAGTAATTAGTTTAATTTCACGTACAGTTGCAGATTCTGCATGTCTCTGAAGAGGTGAGGTAGAATTGAGAAGCACTGAACCAGCAAAAATGTAATAGAATGTCCAAGAAGACCTCATCCCGTAGATTACGGTGTGGAGAACGCTTCTTTGAGCCCTCTAGCCTAAAATTCCAGGTTTTAAGGCTCTACAGCGTTTCGTTGTGGTGTTATAGATTTCAATAACGCCGCCCGAGAGTTGCAGGCTGTATTTGATATGAATATTTAGATGCATTTTTTTTTCAACAAATATTTTGAACACCTAATGCAACATTATTTTTAAAGTGAAAGTGAAAAGTGGTCTTCGAGACATTCTCTTTCTTTAGAGACCGTATTTGTAAAGAATGGTTGCGTGTGAAAGCTGCAAAACTCATCTATACTACTGAAATAATATGTGAGATAATTTTTGTTCAAGTGTAAAGTGATTGAGCAAACACGTATTTAAAACCAGAAAGGTTTAGTTAAGCGGTAGAAGTTCAAGCGTACAAGTTGTGAAGAACGCTGTTATTCTAATGCAATGAAATTAGAAAGAGTCAAACTAGTTTGATTGTAGTATGGCGCCACTATTATTAACAAAATGACTTAGCATTATTAATGATAATTTTTACATTGGGAGTTTCTCATTGTTTCCTTATCTACAAAACCATTTGTCACCCACGATTTCTGTGCACCACCGCCGATTGGTCATATGTGGGGTGTTGTGTGTGAGTGTGTGTGTGTGTGAGAGAGAGAGGGAGAGAGAGATAGAGAGAGAGAATGTGAGTGAGTGTGGGAGTGTGTTTGTGTGAGTGTGTGTGTATGTGAGTGTGTTTGTGTGTGTGTATGTGAGTGTGTTTGTGTGTGTGTATGTGAGTGTGTTTGTGTGTGTGTGAGAGTGTGTTTGTGTGTGTGGGAGTGTGTTTGTGTGTGTGAGGGAGTGTGTTTGTGTGTGTGGGAGTGTGTTTGTGTGTGTGGGAGTGTGTTTGTGTGTGTGGGAGTGTGTTTGTGTGTGTGGGAGTGTGTTTGTGTGTGTGGGAGTGTATTTGTGTGTGGGGGGAGTGTGTTTGTGTGTGTGGGAGTGTTTGTGTGTGTATGTGTGGGAGAGTGTGTGTGTGTCTCTGTGTGTGAGTGTGTGTGTCTGTGTGTATGAGTGTGTGTGTCTGTGTGTGTCTGTGTGTGTCTGTGTGTGAGTGTGTGTGTGTGTCTGTGTGTGTGTGTCTCTGTGTGTGTCTGTGTGTGTCTGTGAGTGTCTGTGTGTGAGTGTATGTGTATGTGTGGGAGAGTGTGTGTGTGTGTGTGTATGTGTGGGAGAGTGTGTGTGTCTGTGTGTGAGAGTGTGTGTGTGTGTGTCTGTGAGTGTGTCTGTGTCTGTGAGTGTGTCTGTGTCTGTCAGTGTGTGTGGGCGCGTGTGTGTGTGTGTTATCTGCCCTTGGGCGCACAGGGTTCTGTATCCTTAGGCGCGCGTTGGGCGCCAATGCCGGGCTGGGGCCTTAGGCTGCGCCGGGGCGCGCGGTCAACGCTTCTTCTTCCTGCGCAGCGGGCGGCGCGGCGCGGGGCGCTGGGGCGTCGGCGCGCGGGTTGGCAGGCCTTGCGCCGGCGGCGGGGGGCGGGGGCCGCTTCGGCCGGCCGCTCACGACTTGATTAATGTTTTTATTTTCCCCCGCCGCCCAAACAAAGCCCGCAGCCGCCGCCCGGCGCGGCCCGGCCCGGCCCGGCCCGGCCCGACTCCGCAGCCAGCGCACGGGGCAGGTGCCCCGCGCCGCGCTCCAAGCACGCCAGGAAGGGAGGCGGAGGAGAGGAGAGGAGAGGAAGATTCCACTGCGGGGCTCGGAGACGGTGGCGGAGAGGACGATGGCGACGGAGGAGGAGGGGACTGTGACAAGGGTGGGGAAGCCGGAGGAAATGAAGGGCAGGAGATGGCGGGTTTGCGTAGCTTCGATCATGCCGACAGGTAGTGTTGATGCAGACTGTGGAGCGCGAGGCGTTATAGAGTTTTTGAGCCTTTGGCTACATTTTTGAGCCTCGGCGAATGAGTAACTCGAACTGCGCGTGTACGGAGACTTAAGAATGGTATGTACTAAGATGCTGCCGCTATGCAGGAAGTTCTTAACGGCTTGGATGTAACTGCGGGAAGTAAAACGAGATTTTTCCCTGAAACACAAATGCCGAATTCATAACCGGATGAGTTGAGCTCAGGGATGGGATTGCCGCTGACTGTGCAGGAATTCGGTCCAACGGTCGCGGATTTCCGACACTGGCTACATGACTAGGTCGAATTCGGCCGCTGTGTGGAGGGGAATTATAGCGGCCGGCTGCTCTGATCGGCGGTTTCCCGTGTTTTTTCCTGTCAATATCAAAATAATGCTAAAACAGACCTCCAGCAAATGGGGCACGGACTGTGCGCGATTTTTCTTTCCCTTTGCTTGCTCTATTCTTTCCTTTTACTCTCTCTCTCTCTCTCTCTCTCTCTCTCTTCCCCTCTCTCTCCCTCTCTCTCCCTCTCTCTTTCCCTCCCTCTCTCTCCCCTCTCTCTATCTCTTCCTTCCGCGAAAAAAAAATTACTCTCAGGGAAATAATGACCATAGCAGTTGCCGTGCCAAGAAACATCAATCAGTTAATCAATAAATTAACCGAATTCCCATCTTTGACAAGGTATACAAAATTATTTTAGTTTAGTTTAGTTTAGTTTTACTCTTCCGAAATTTGAGCGTGAGGAAATGGACTGCAGCGCTGCCAATTCCTACATTCAATTCGAAGATCACTGCTGCTTGTTTGATCATGCCGTCAGTGAAGGCGGCATTAGAGAAGGTAGGAGGGAAAGGAGGAGGAGGCGGAGGTTGTGGAGGTGAGAGTAATCATGAAGAGCAAGATGGGAGCATTGAAGAAACGCTTCAAGAAGTCAATCGACACCGTGATGAAAGGTATCATTGGGATGGACAGTAAGGAGAATGTTTAGTTTGTAGAGATGTGACAGAGAAGAGTTAAAAGTAGCTTGCAAAGAAAGAGAGAATAAATGTTTGAGAAGAAAAATTTTCGAAGTTAAAGAGGAACCAGGTATGTGACAAGGGGTGAAGATAAATCAGAGGGATTGGTGGAAAAGAAACAGAAAAAGCACAAAAGAACAAGACAAAAACTACCAAAATCTTCAGATTATGAAATAAGAGAAAATAAAAATCAATAACGACAATAATCATAATAATACATATAAATGGAACTTCAAAAGTAAGCAATTCGGAAACTGGGCTCTTATGAATTAAAAAGAAAAAAAATTACTTTTGGCGAAGTTGGTAACAACGAAAATTGAGTCATAAATAGCAATGATGGTAGGCGTCTAGTAGAGAAGCTAATAGAAGAACAAGAATGATTAAGAATGAGATAAAATAATGTTAACCAAAGAGATAAAGAACAAGAAGAAGAAGAAGAAGAAGAAGAAGAAGAAGATGAACAAGAAGAAGAAGATGAACAAGAAGAAGAAGATGAGCAAGAAGAAGAAGATGAACAAGAAGAATAAGATGAACAAGAAGAAGAAGAACAAGAAGAAGAACAAGAAGAAGAAGAAGAAGAAGAAGAAGAAGAAGAGGAAGCTGCTCCTACGAAGGTAGGTGAAGAATGATTTCTGAAAGCGCAAGCGAAAGAGTTGGTCCAGTCGGAGTCACTGGGGTGCGATGGCATGCAGGATAGGAAGCGATGGCGGGGGCGGAGGCGGGGGCGGGGGCGGGGCGGGGGCGGAGGGGGAGGTCTTCGGCCGAGTGGCGCGCGGTGGCGCGTGCTTCGGTAGAGGCGGCGTCAACCTTGGCGCTCTTACCTCAGGTGTGGAGCAGGCAGCAGCGGGTGCAGATTGTCTCAAGTGACTTGCGGGTGGGGGAAAGAAGTTGTTTTCCCAAACGGAGTCAATAGTAGAGGCAATCTCCTAGAGAGGAATCTTATCGAAATTATTTGAAATTTCTATGAAGAGATATTTCAGGAAATCTTCAGTGGAAGTTAAGGTAATTAAAGGGAAATACAAAAACACTTATTTCATGATAGAATGTTTAAAAACGGTCAATGATGGAATAGAAGTAGCCTACAAGAGGAGTGAATAGGTAATATTAATAATATTATAAACTTATTATCTGTGACGAACGTCGAGTTCGCATTTATTTGGCAGTGTGCATAATTGTTACTGTGAATAGACGCAAGATAAGAAGACTAGATAATAAAAATATAAAAACGTGGACACAATCATTTTGACGAAAGAAAAAGATAAACGAGACAATATCTCACAGTGAAAACAAAGTGACAGTAAAAGGGGTGAATCCACAGAACTGGAAACCTTCATTACGCACCACCGTCGCCGAATTTTCGCGATGGCGCTTGCGGAGATGCAGAAGGGGGCTTGGCCTCAAAGGAGACAGGAAGTCAAAGAAGTGTTAAGTCACAAATCGAAAGAAGCAAAACAAATAAAAGCAATGAGTAGAAAGATATATTAGCATAGAATAAAAATAAAGAATACGTACGTATCCCCAATACCCATAAAGTAGAGCGTTTCGATTTGACCTACGTAGTCTACAGGTAGCACATTCCACAGAAATAAAAAATACAGATATAATAGTTAACACGTTCTGCAGGACGATACGGAAACAACTTTCCAACCGGAAAAAACAAATCCACCCTTTTGTTGATTGATGTTCTTTGGCACGTCAGCTGCCATGCTCATTAGTCTCGTTAGTGCTAGCAAATGATTTTATCCCGGGATCCAATGGAGTTGCTTCGAGGCACAAGGGAAAGACGAGTGCAGGGAGGCTAAAGTGGTTGGTCGAGTGCGAGTGATGGCGGGTGATGGTGCGTGTGGCAGCTGCGGCGGGGGCCATGGCGGCCACGTCGCCAGGGACGGTCGCGGCAGTGACTTCGTCTGCTGTGGCGAGGTGCGGGAGCAATGGGGCGCGAATACGTTCTGGCAGGCGCCATCTTTTCCGAGAAAATAGACCTGAGGGTTCCGTGCCGTAGATTACGATGTAAACAAAATAGTAGCTGAACCCCGGCGATTAAAGTGCCAAAACTAAGAATTATAGAAAAGTTACAACAGAAATGTACAACATACGCACTGCACAGAAAATTGGAAACCTCAAAATATTGTATTGTCGCTTAGTACTTACTCTTCAATTTTAATGAAATGACGGACATTTACAAATTCTGGAACAATACAATCGGTATTTACTGTGAAGGTAGAGTTATAACACGGTTTTGAAAATGTAATTGAAATGTTTTATATTCACCAAGATCTATACTGTAAGCGGGAATTCTGCTATTCACCTTACGTCGACTGGGTTTGATAGTTCAATTCCAACTCACACCAAAGAGACTTAAGATCAACTACATTTGAACTACACAATGAACTAGTTGGTCTTCAAAACGACCTTATGAATAAACGATTACTGAATGGCGTTCATTCTTTTAATTTTATGATATTAAAATGTATTGTTTGTACTAGAAAAACAGTTAACAAGAACAAGTAATAACACATCTAGGGCCCACAACCTTTCATTTAAAACAAAAATCACGAAATTTGGTTTAGTAGAAAGCTCAAATTTGTTTCTAAACGAAAAATCTTAGTGTTTTAAATAAATGGACAATAAAATTCGGCGTTCACAGTGGAATTCAGGTTAAATGACGAAAGGGGAGAACAGGCCACATACATTTTGTAACGTATTAACAATATGGGACGAACATAAAATTGACGTTGGAATGGGCAGTTTTAGGTCACCACAAACTGAATAAAAAAAGAAAAAGAAAGAAATGAATAAAGTGAAAACTGGAATTTCCTGAAAGGGATATAGGAGTAATACCTGTATCTACTAAACTTAATGTTTCCCGATTAAAAATTTTGCATTACTATGAATTTCAAAGTCATTTTATTTCGATAATAATTATTGTTATTTATGTCCTGTGCAAGAGAAAAATTAAACTACTGATTTTCGTTCCGATTGAAAATCAGTAGAAGCTATTAATGTGGATATGCATGATTGGATTTTAAGGAGAAAGGAAGTTGAAGTCTTATTGGAATATTTTTAGTATGTAAATTGTATTAATAATTATTATTAATATTAATAATTTAGTTATAATAATGATGATAATAAAAATGTTCTGTCTTTAAAATCAAGGACCAAAACTATTCTAATATATTGAAGAAATATAGACAAAAAAAATAATAATTGAAGTCTTATTAGCGTTATCCCTCACCCAATCGGTAAATCAATCGAAGATATGATTTTCAGTAAGACAAATGAGGAATAAGACTGATGAATTTCACCGTTCGGTAATCGATTAAAAAACTTTCACAAGGGGGACGATGTCGGTACAAGGGCGGCACAGGACGTGTTCAAACGATAGTCCACATATGAGTTCGCAGCCTAAAACAACAGGGAGTGCAACTACATTTCTTGGCCTCCTACTAGATAAATAAAATATTTTGCAATTGTATTTAGCCATTATATAACCCGTTAAGGGCAATTGGCCTCGACGCCGATACGGTCCGGGATCCCTAGTCGGTCACCTAACCACGAACTCGCGATGTCTCGAATTCGCTTAACTTTCGTGACTTCACAAAATAAAATATTCTACAAGGAAAATGAAATGACAACTTTAATAATCCAGTTTATAATTATAATGGAATTGCGGTTGAACCATTTACATGATTGCCAGATGGTTTGGAAAGCCTGTTTCTCAAACTTCCTAAAACCATCCCCGTTATTATCAGGTTAAAAGGGAAAAATCAGAGATTGGACATATTTATGGCAATACAATGTTTTTTTAATACGGGGGCCAAAGGGGGCCTTTCAAAATTTTCGGGGAGCCGGGGGCCCCTCCGATCCCCCGGTGCGCAAGCATATGATAGTCGTTGGTGCCTGCGGCAGCGTCAGAGGCAACAGGTGCGATGGTGGCAACAGGTGCGGGGGGGCGGCTTGATATCAAATTAGCCCGCCAGCCCCTTCTTTGGGGTGAAGATTGGGGTAAAAAAATCGTTGTTGCAATAATAAATTAGTAATAAAATAGTTAAAAATTCTGGCACTACTCTGGTTTGATTCTGCTGTAGTGGGCTGTCCAACTCGATGGATCTGGCGCCTTCCCTGGTGAGGTATGGGGTCATTGGGGCGCAGCCTGCACGGTAGCAGGCGCCGCCGCTCCCCGCACACGCCTTCGACAAGAAAAAGGAATTGGGAGTTCCATGGTGGAGATTTGCGTGATGTAAACGAAACTTAGTGAAATCGTACAACAGCAAAATGCGATGCTGATCATAAAATTGAAAAGAAAAGAGAGGACAGGTCACGTGCTTGCCTCGGATTATACACATGCGTAGTTTGGACGACCTAAATGTTACAGTAACTGGTTTGTTTATGGTCTCTATTTGCCGAAACAAAAGAAAGAAAAATAGTTATTAAGATTTTGAATGTGACTTTCACGGAATGCATAAAAATAATAAATATGCTAAGAGGGAGTCCGCCGATTGCGTTCGGTTTGATTGATAGTTTGCTTATTTTGTGTTTACGTATGCGTGAAGCGCTAGAACAGTGGTCCCATAGATGTAGCGACTCCTGTAGGCAGGAGGTGGTGATGTTCGATGTTCCTGTTTGCTGATGCGTGAGGCGCTTACCTGGTCGTCGAGTTGACGAATTCTCTCCTCTAAGTATCTCTGTCAGCGGAGCATCCCATCCAGCGTAAGTTCTAATCTACCGACTGGTGTAATGGTGCAATATACGTATCACTAAGGTGTGCGTAAAGAGACAGGCGGGGTCAGAGGGAGAAAGGAATGATTATCCTCGGTCTATGGGTCGTTTGCTAAGGTACTGCTCAGATATTCGGCTGGTGTTGGTTAGAGGCTGGATTTGACCAAACTATTAAATCCACCACCGCCGGAACTCGAAGCCTAGGACCTCCTGGTCAGAGTCACTCCAGCAGTAACAGTAATTTTTTGAGCCTCCTGGTACCATTTGGTTCGCTCAAATTGATTAATTGTTAATGATTCCGGGCGCGTCTACTACAGAGGTCATTAATACCATACGTATACTACATGAGTTTTTCATCGGGAGGTGGCGATGATCTTCCCCCACTGGATGGCGGGATCCGTCGACTAGTGGAATCTTCCAGGTACCTCCCGCTATCGGGGCACCGCCCCAGCCGGGACAAGCTCTAAGCTCCCGACCGCGGTCTCCCGGAATATGTGGTAGTGTAGTGCATGTTAGTGTAAGTGTAAGTGTGGGTGTAAGGGGACAAGGAAGAGGAAGGAAAGATCGCGCGCGGTCCGTGGCCCGTTTCGTAGGTTACCCCTCCGGCATTCGCCTGGTATTGATCGGAGAAACCACTGAAAACTACGGACGAGAGCAGCCGCTGAAATTGTCCTCCACACCGCGACTGAATTCGACCTAGCTGAAAAGCTAGTGTCGAAAATCCTGCCGCCGTCCGGACTCCAACGTAGGACCTCCCGGTCGCAGGTGCTGCAGTGGCATCAGTTGATGCACTGAGCTACCGCTCCCGGTGTGGGATGGTGATGGGATGTAGGCCAGTGTGGGAGGGAGGGATGAGGTGGGTGGTGTAGGGATGAACGCCGTCGGGACGCGAAGTCAGGACTTCCCGGTCAGAGGCACTGCAGTGGCCGCACCTCTCCCGCTTTGGATCGCTTTGACGTAGGGGCAGAGTGTGTTCGGCGTGGTGGACGGTGCGTGCGCGTGCGGCGACCGCGGCGTCAATGGCGCCAAGGCGTGCGGCCGCGGTGGGCGGGGCGGGTGGCCGTGGCGAGGTGCGTGTGCAATGGGGCGCGACCCGCGCGCTGCCAGGCGCCGCCGCCGCCCGCACGCGCCTTGCCTCGCGCGCACGCGTGCGTCGCGTTGGCGCGGCATCCGCGGCCCGCGCGCGCGCGAACGCTATTTCTGTCCCGCGCCGCCCCGCAGTCCGCCTGCTTAAAGCAGACGCCGCTCGGCGCTTTCTTTGCGGAGAACACATCTTTTAAGCAACCGGTGTTTCAGCTGTTTCATACTGGGAGCGGTAGCTCAGTGCATCGATTCATGTCGCTGCAGCGCCTCTGACCGGGAGGTCCTAGGTTCGAGAACTCTTCAGCTAGGTCGAATTCAGTCGCTGTCTGGAGGAGAATTCTAGCGGCCGGCTACTCTGATCGGTAGTTTTTCGTGGTTTCTCCGATCAACACCAGGCGAATGCCGGAGCAGTACCCTGTCAAACGGGCCACGGACCGCGCGCGATCTGACCTTCCCATTCCTTATCTTATCCTCTCCCCTTACACACACACTTACACTAACATGCACTACACTACTACACATGCCGGGACACCAGTCGGGGGCTTAGAGCTTGTCCTGGCTGGGGCGGTGCCCCGCTGGTGGGAGAGCCCTGGTTAGGGGAAAACCCCACTAGCCGACGGTAGGTCAGCGCCGGATCTCGCCATCCTGCGGCGGAAGATCACCGCCATCTCCCGAGAAAAAACATGCACTACACTAACGGGACTAATGACCATAGCAGTTCACGCGCCCGGAAACGTGAAAAAATCAATAAATCAATCAATTCAGCAGTTCCATGTGGTGGGTGCATGTGCTGGACATGTACAGTTTGTTTCGAACTGAAGGTACGAGCTTCGGTTTCGATTTCTTTTTTGTTTCATTGGTTCAAGATGGATAATTATGTGCATCCTTAATGCACTCAAGTTTCACCTTGAAATCACTTGCATTCTCAGCGTTAACTTCTACCCCCATTAAATTGGTTTCTTTTTCTTTCTGTCATGACGGAAATGGATCAACAACAAAAATCTAAAAGTTCACCGAACATGAATTGTTATTTCCCAATTGCTTGCTTCATTCTCTCATTATCAAAATCTATGGAGTTTATAAACTTGCAATTTCTGCATGATGATAGTTTGAGTCTTTCACCTCTGTAGTATTTTCAACTTCTTATCCTTAGAACTGAAACAGAGGTATAGGTAGTGGCTACAAGAGCGAAATTTGACTTAACCTGTTGAATTTCGCCTCCGATTGCTATCAAAATCGCACATCCTGAGAGAGGTGTTCTCCTTATGGGCGCGCACTGCGGGCGTGGCCGCGAGGACAGGGCGACTCCGCTAACGAGCCGCAGGCGGAGGCGCTGGAGGAGGGGGCGAGGGCGGGGGGCGAGGGCGGGGGGCGAGGGCGGGGGGCGGGGGAGTTGCAGCAGGGCGCGCCCTCGCTTTCGCAGTTTTACGAGTTGCGGTAAAAAGCAGTCGTCTTCGCCGCTCGCGCTCTCGAGCATCTTGCGCCCGTCCACCCTAACCGCTCCCACCCGCCCGCCTGCCCACTCAGCGTCTGTCTGCCCAATTGCCCGCCGCTCCATACTCCGGGATTAATCGCCAGGACAACCACCCGTTCAACCATCCATTCAATCACCCGTCCAACCACCCGACCAACCACCCGACGAACCACCCGTCCAACCACCCGTCCAACCACCCGTCCAACCACCCGTCCAACCACCCGTCCAACCACCCGTCCAACCACCCGTCCAACCACCCGTCCAACCACCCGTCCAACCACCCGTCCAACCACCCGCTTAACTGGCCGCCAAAGCGCCTAACCGCCGTCCCGCCCACCCACCCGCCACTCTAATCGCCGCCTCAAACCGGGAGCGGTGGCTCAATGCATCAACTGATGTCACTGCACAGTGCCTCTGATGGGGAGGTTCTAGGTTCGAGTCTCAATGGCGGCATGATTTTCGACACTAGCTTTTCAGCTAGATGGAATTCAGTCGCTGTCTGGACGAGAATTCTAGAGGCCGGCTGCTCTGATCGGTAGTTTTCCGTGGTTCCTACGATTAACATCAGGTGAATGCCGGAGCAGTACCCAAACAAACGGGCCACAGACAGCGCTCGTTCTTTCCTTACTCTTCCTTGTCATATCCTCACCCCTTACACACACACACACACACACACACACACACACACACACACACGCTTACACTAACATGCACCACACTACCACACATGCCGGGATACCGGAACTTAGAACTTGTCCCGGCTGGGGCTGTGCTCTGCTGGTGGGAGATACCTGGTTAGGAAAACACCCGGTAGTCGAGTGTAGGTCGGTGCCAGATCTCGCCATACAGTTGGGGAATATAGACGATGTAAAAACGTGCACTTCACTTATGGCACTAATGACCTAAAACTAAAATCAAAAGTGTCACTAAAATCAATCAATCTATCGACCGCCTAACCTATCGCTCTCCTTCCCGCCCGCCTGCTTATCATATCCATCGCCCGCCTAACCGACTGCCCGACTAGCCGCCCGGCTACGAAACCGCCCGCCCGCCTGACTGACAGCCTAACTGCCAGACCGCCTAACTGCCAGACCGCCTAACTCCCAGCCTGCCTAACTCCCAGCCCGCCTAACTGCCAACCCGACTAACCGCCCGACCGCCTTACCGCTTACTCAAACCTTTCCAAAGAGATGTCTCAATATCCGTTTCGAAGGAAAAAGAAGTTGCGAATCACTCTCATTTGTAGGTCGCTTGCACTTTCGTGGGCGCTCTACGGGGAATTTACAACCTCTGGGCCTTGTTAATCTCAACGGGAAGAAATTACACCGCAGTGCAAGCGTGACTAATCGCTCGAGGGCTTCTGATCGTGGATTGCCGTTCATGGAACAGACGCTCCAAGTGAGGCTTGGGTAACTACAGTTTCTGTACGATACAGAAAAAGCTTAGATTTTTTAAATATATTGCTTTCCTTCTTTGTTACAGGTGAAACTTTAGTTTCCAGTTTAGAATTTATGGGAGTGTTTAAATGACTGTTGACTAAATTATAATGTTGATTGATATTTAAAAAATGGAGGTTTATCTGTAATATTGTTGAAATATTTTGCAATCAATATTCTTTAGAAGAATAAAACTTCTTTCCCTTTACTTCAAAAACGCAGTGATTTCTTTAAGTCGACTTCGCAACGGGATCTATTCCAGAAGCAACCATACTTTTTACGTCTTAGATGTAGATAAAGAATTAGTTGGAAATAACAGAAGATCCGAATTCATGAGAACTGAATAAACACTATTCTGTTGTAATTCCATTTTATTATTCTCTCTTTGTATCGCAATTCTAATGTGTAACTCTGTTGTAAAGGTTTCGTATGGTTTATATAATTTTGCTCAGTGTTATTCTTTTCCGCATCGCTAATCGGACGGCGTAGTTTGGTATGCAAGACAATATATTCCGGATTGTATGTTTGTGATTCGTGCATTTTTTGTGAGATTTTTAATGCTCACGAGGCATCCAAGAATACTACGAGTATCTGAATATAGCATACCTCGCAAATAATATACCTATATATTACCATCATGTAAATGCAGCGGTGAGGCAATATTTCGAACGAAAATTGATTGCTTCAGCGCATCATGTAGTATTGGCGACGTACTTGGTGCTAGTACCACTTTTTTCACATTCGTCGTCTTTGAGACTGTGAGATTCTGTTTGTTGATTGACGGATTCGTTAGTAATGACAGGTGCGTTCTCTGCTAAGATCGTTAGTGCCTTAAGTGTAGTGCACCTTTTATCGTGGGAGGTGGCAGTGATCTTTCCCCGCTGAATGGCGAGATCCAGCGCCCACCAACATCGGCACGCGGGTATTTTCCCAACCAGATTTTATCACGAGGGATGCCTGTGTTCTTCGACCTACACTTCCCCTTGTGGGTTTTGCTTGTTCAGGTATCTCTCCAGCGGGGCACCGCCCCAGCCGTGACAAGCTCTAAGCTCCAGACTGGTCTCCCGACATGGTTGGGGGTGAGTGCATGTGAGTGTAGGTGTGTGTAAATGAGGGGTGAGGAAAGGACAAGGAAGAGGAACGAAAGATCGCGCGCAGTTCTTGGTCCGTTTGTTTGGGTACTGCTCCGACATTCGCGTGTTCATTGAAAAAAACACAGAAAACTACCGATCGGAGAAGTCGGCAGCGAGAATTCTTCTCCGGGTCGCGGCTGAATTTGACCTAGCTACGTGGGTAGTGTCGAAAATCCTGCCAAATGGAACCCCTCCGACCTTCCGGTCAGAGGCACTGGAGAGATTCTATTCATGTCAAACTGATTCTATTCCAACGCTTCCTAAGCAACGGCAGAGGCAAAGGCTCGGGCAAAACCGACGGGAGGCATCTCTGGGTGGTGGCGGAGAGGCTGGGTGGAGGGGCTCGTTAGCCCCCGGCGTGGCGACGGCGCCGCAATTAACGCCCCGTTTTTGCCGTCGGCCACCGAGCGCGCTCGCGTCGCTGCAGTTCGCGGCGCTCACCGAGAGCCCAGCCGCGTACTCCGTGCGCCTGTGGTTTGGCCACCACTTCGATTTTTTGGTCACGCGAAAACACGAAACTTATTTATTTTTAGTGGAATGGTAGTATTGAATTCCGTCCTCTAGGGAAAGCATAGCTGCTTCGGCAGTGAAATGGAGAGTGTGTCGGACTAGCTCTTGTATCCAAGTTCGCTGTTTACGGTCGAAAAATGTTCGTTCGCCTTCCTTCAGAGGGGAAGTAAAGCCGGCGGTCCCATGTTGTAGATTTACTGCACGTAAAAGTTCCTCAAGCCTAAAAGAAGCCTCAGAGATAAATTTAAAATTCGTTTCGTCGCCCGAATGATACATTCTTTTTCAGTTAGATGGCGAAAGGATCGTAGCGAAATTTGCATGGTCAGGCGGAAGAGCAGGCCTGATGGCCTGAGACTCGCGTCATATAATGAAGCATGAATTTCCCATTCCTTTTCTAAGCCTATGAACAGAAATACAATTCCTAGCTTCTTTCGCTATCATCGTCAGCTTCGCTACCTCTGTCTACTTTCCTGATAACGTTACATTCGTCCTTTCTCAGCGGCCGGTTTCTTTCTTTTCATTTACATTCGCAGTGTGCCATTTCTAATCATTCCATTTTATTTCAATATTTACACCTGTCAATCTGTATTCGCTCAAATATCTCGCATTGCTTGTCATTGCGATTTCTTCCATCGTCAGCAATGACCACAACTGCCTCAGGGACCATTTCTGCATAGTCTGTTTATTCTTAAGGCTCCGATGCGTCCCTGTTTTATCATGACCACTGTTTCAACCGCCACCATTGTTGCCAAGGACACTGTCTCCTCCACCATTCAAGCCATCGCCTCCAACAATTTTCAGACTCTTCGCCTGCCACCGTTGCTGTCACCTCTCAGCCTCTGCAACCATCGACTCCGCCGCTACCAACGCACCCCTTCCTCTGCTACAGACGTTCCCGTAGGCACCTTGGCCTCCACATTCATTGTTGCTGGTACCTAGACCCTCTCAAACTCCTTCCCAGCCACCATTCTCTCCCCTCACTTCTGTCTTCACTTCACCCCTTTTGGCCATCGGCTCCGCCTTCTACACCACTGCCACTACTATCTCCTCCATCATCTCGTACTGCACCTGTCACTACGTTCGCCACTGCTTCTCTTGCTGTCTTCATTTACGCGTCTGCATTCTCATACAACAACCATTACTCCGACGCACCTTCTCTCCTTTACACCTTCCACGGGCATCTTCGTCTTCACCATCAGTGTGGTCGGCACTACGGGAAATCTCCTCCCCACGGACCCCACTTTGAATGTGCTTGGTATCACGGACGTCACTAGCTAATATTCACACGCCACTTCTCTCAACTCTTCCGGCACCTCCTCCTACTCCGCCGCTGCTGTCTCTGCTCCCAAACGCCACATACTCACTCCCACCTCCACCTCAACTCCCACCACATCTCCACTCCCAACCCATCCTCAGCCCACCTCCTCCCCTCCACCCATCTCTTTCTTCGCCTTCACAGTCGCCTTCGCAGTCGACATCTCCACTGCACCTCTGCGACCACTGTCCTTACAGTAGACATCGCCACGATCTTATTACACCATCCTCATCACCACCACCAATTCCTCTTCCTCCTCCTCTTTCTCCACCTTCTCCTCCTTCTGCTCCTTCTCCTCCTCGTCCTCCACCAACACAATCGCTTCCATCTCTACTTGTCCTCCTCCTCCAGCTGCGCCGCTGCCATCCCGACCACTATATCCACTCATTCCAACGCACCTACACCAACCCCCTCATATTCTCACCCCACCTACATGTCTCCTCCCACACGCGCCTCCAATACTATCCCCACCCTCACCTCAACTCCCATCCTCACTCCCACCAAAACTCGACACTCACCACCACTCTCTTCTTCGTCACAATTTTACTTCAGCACCACCTCTTCTTCCAACTTCCACTCCAACTACAACCTTCAACTCCACCTCCTCCTCCACCGCCATCACTTCCATTTATGCTTGTCCTCATCCACCAACACCATCGTTTCATCTCTGCTAACCTCCGCCACCGCCATCGTTTCCATCCCTGCTTGTCCACCACCTCCACCAGAGCCACCCTTTCATATCTGCTCGTTCTTCTCCTCTACCGCCATCTCTTCCATCTCTGTTTGTCCTCCTCCGCCACCGCCATCGCTTCCACTCCTGCTCGTCTACCACCACCACTTCCACCAACTCCTGCTCGTCTACCACCACCACTTCCACCAAAACCATCCCTTTCATGTCTGCTCGTTCTTCTTCTCTACCGCCATCACTTGCATCTCCACTCCCAGCCCAACCTCACCTCACCCCACCGCCATCGCTTCCATCTCTGCTAGTCCACCACCTCTTGCCGCCGCCGCCGCCGGCGCGCCTTCGCGCCTGGCCAAGCGCTTTGTCCGGCGGCCGCCTCTGCCCCCGGGAGGCGCACGGCGCAGCGCGCGGCGCGGCTCGGCGCGACGCGACGCGGAGGCTGATGGTCTTTTCATGACGCTTTTTGTCGCCGCGGGCGTCGCCGCCACAGCGCCCGCCTGCCGCGCATCCATTAGTCCACGCCAGGACGTCCCTGCACCGCCCGCTCCCTCCCCCCGCCCCACGCCCCCGTCGCCCCCGTCGCCCCCGTCGCCCCCGTCGCCCCCGTCGCCCCCGTCGCCCCCGTCGCCCCCGTCGCCCCCGTCGCCCCCGTCGCCCCCGTCGCCCCCGTCGCCCCCGTCGCCCCCGTCGCCCCCGTCGCCCCCGTCGCCCCCGTCGCCCCCGTCGCCGCCGTCGCCCCCGTCGCCCCCGTCGCCCCCGTCGCCCCCGTCGCCCCCGTCGCCCCCGTCGCCCCCGTCGCCCCCGTCGCCCCCGTCGCCCCCGTCGCCCCCGTCGCGTCGCCCCCGTCGCCCCCGTCGCCCCCGTCGCCCCCGTCGCCCCCGCCCCCGTCGCCCCCGTCGCCCCCGTCGCCCCCGTCGCCCCCGTCGCCCCCGTCGCCCCCGTCGCCCCCGTCGCCCCCGTCGCCCCCGTCGCCCCCGTCGCCCCCGTCGCCCCCGTCGCCCCCGTCGCCCCCGTCGCCCCCGTCGCCCCCGTCGCCCCGACCCCAACGGCGTCGTTACTATCGTCTACGCGCGTTTACTGCCGGCCGGCCCACACCGGTCGGCTACCGCAGGCGTCTCCCTAGGAACGTCGTCGGCGTGTTCGAGCCGGCGACATGGGGCTGGGTGATGCTGGCTCGTCCCCTACGTGAGCAGCTGCCTCTATCACCGCTCGTGGATGCTGCCGGTGATGGAGGTGACGAAAATGAGCCTCTTCTGCGTTATTCGCGTCATTGCGTCGTGATTACGACGTCCCTGCCGGCTGCTGCGGATGGGCCTTGAGAATGTATCGCCCACATTCCAGCGAGACGATCTTGTCTGTCAGGGGAGGGTCGAGAAAGTATTTGAGTGACGGCAATTTCAGTTCGAAATCTCTCTCCCGTATAAATATTCCTCGATTTAAAGTAATTGTTTTGAATATGTTAAGACAAAATACAAAAATATATATTACGAGTTTGAAGGTATTCCCTTGGATTTACCATTGCCCAGCTTTTCGATTCCATTCCTTTCCTCATTCTTTTTCCTTTTCTCTAAGTAATGCTTTATTTCAGGTCTTGCCTTATTTTGCTTCTTCCTCCATGTGATCCCGTTTTGCATACGTCATGATTTATCTTCTGTCATCACTGCCATGTACTATTTCAAATCGACTGTCTCCATCTTCTTTCTTCTTGCAGTTCGTAATCTTGGTAGTGCGTACAACGCTGAGTCGAAAAATGATGCACTACAAATGTTGCCCTACTTTTCGCAACCTGGGTCGTCGGATCATGATATTAGTTTCGTAATCCCTAATAATGATTTCTTTCTATTTGATCTTTGTTACGTTGTGTCGTGAATTGATAAGGAGATGGACCCATATCGCAACAGTTAAACTGTTTCAATTTCCAACAAATTATTGTCTGAAGCTCTTACGTTCGTATCGAACCGCGTAATTTTATTAGTATTGTTTTCTGACGTATTTTTTCTTTGTAAACACATCTAAATGTAATTCTGCGATTACTCTTACAAAGGTATTTCGAATTGTGTGATAATTTCAATAAAAGTGTGTAGTATTCAAATGAATGCCATATAATTATTTCTTATCAGAATTTGAACGTTATATTCGGAAAGTTGGATAAATGAACTAAGATAAAAAAAATAATTACAATCTTCATTTTTCCTTGATCGACCTCGCAAAGTTGGCTCCAAACATTTTTAAATTCACGTGCAATTGTCAGCCCACAGCAAAGCATCCTGTAGGTATTTTTACCATCTTCGGTACATTATTCGTTCGGTTGGCTGTATTTTGTAACAGAAGCTGGTAAATTGTTTGGGGTGGTCGAATATGGTCAAACACCGGTCATGCGATTGCACAGGAATCTCAAAATTTTGCTTTTGGGGGGCCAACTTCCTTGGGCCCCGCGATCGCCTGCGTGGCCTCCGCCGTCGCCGTGCCTCGCAGCGGGGCCCCAGCGCTGTCTCGGCGCCCCCCGCGGCGCGGGCCGCCTCGCCTCGTTCGCGCCATCGTCTCTCCTGCCCGACACCCATCGCCGCGTTCAGGGCTCCCGCTCGCCCCGTCGGCTCGTACAGTGGGCCCAACAGAATACTAAACAGCTAAGGGGATCTTTTCGTAAGTACCGGGAGCGGTAGCTCGGTGCATCAACTGATGTCACTGCAGCGCCTCTGACCGGGAGATCCTAGGTTCCCTCTCCCCACGGCGGCAGGATTTTCGACACTAGCTTGTCAGCTAGGTCGAATTCAGTCGCTATCTGGAGGAGAATTCTAGCGGCCGGCTGCTCTGGTCGGTAGTTTTCCGTGGTTTCTCCCATCAACATCAGGCGAATGCCGGAGCAGTACCCTAACAAACGGGCCACGGACCGCGCGCGATCTGTCCTTCCTCTTCCTTGTCCTATCCTCTCCCCTTACACACACACACTAACATGTATCACACTACCACATATTCCGGGAGACCGGTCGGGAGCTTAGAGCTTGTCCCGGCTGGGGCGGTGCCCCGTTGGCGGGAGAGTTCTGGTTAGGGGGAAACCCCATTAGCCGACGGTAGGTCGGCGCCGGATCTCGCCATCCAGCTGGGGAAGATCACCGCCATCTCCCGGGGAAAAACATGCACTACACTCACTGGACTAATGACCAAAGCAGTTGACGTGCCCGGAAACACGACAGAATCAATCAATCAATTTTCGTTAATTCTTATAACACTGTGCAGTTTCCATTAAATTTTGCTAGTACGAAAATATGATCGACCGGATTGAATTTTTTTTGCGTCAGGAAAAAAAGCTTGCGTGTAATATGATAACACAGCTGTCGTGGCATCCTGTAACAACTCCACACTAGACGCTCTCTTATCATGATCTTTCCGGAAGGGGTTTCGTTTTGTAAGGTTTCTAGTGTTTAATGTAATGCGTTATTGTGTTTTTATGCCTAAAACGTTGTTAACTCATCCAGTACAAAAATTGCAAATTATAAACATCAACTTGATGAAACTTTTCAACTATTGATTTCGAACACGACGTAAAATCGCAATGAGCCAATCAACTTTACGAAACGAGAAGTTACTTTCCAGAGACACAGAAATTCCTTAATTTCTTCATCTTGGTTTTTGTTTTTTTTTTGGAAATATTGCGGTGCATCCTTGAACTTTTGTGTCCATTCTTAAATGGAATTCAATGGACATTGAACCGTGTTATAGTGGCTTCACGAATGGTAATTCACTGGAGCGATCTCGAGTTTTCAAGACAGGCGTAATACTCGGAGCCGATGAAGCCACGCGGAAAGCAGTTCTGCACCCGCACGGAACGTGCACAGGTGCAGCTTGCGATGCAGAGATTTGGTGGTGGAGACCGTGTCTGAGTCCATTGAATTCCAGTGAAATAATTAAATAATTATTTTCATTGTATCTATTAGTTCAAATATATACACTAGTGAAACAATTACATGGCAAAACATTTCTATAAGTGTTCAATTGAAAATAAAAAGTGTAATTTAATCTAGTGTATATTAATTTATTTCATTGATAGTCCTTTCAGTTGGTTGGTTGGTTGGTTGGTTGATTAGTGTTTCCGGGCGCGTCAACAGCTTTGGTCATTAGTCCCGTAAGTGTAGTGCATGTTTGTTCTCGGGAGATGGTGGTGAACTTCCCCGGCTGGATGGCGAGATCCGACGCCGACCTGCCATCGGCTAGCGGGGTTTCCCCCTAACCAGGACTCTCCCACCAGATAGTCCTCTCAGAGTTGGGTTCGATGGACGTAGGGAACGATCGTTGTTAGAGGCAGGGTATGATGAGGTCAAAATCTTGCAAATCTCCATTAAATATCCTCTTCGTACTACAATCACTTCTCTTCACACTCCATTCTTCGCGGTTTGGGAAGCATCTTTGTGATTTGATTCTTTTGTCGGTTGTCATTATTCTTTGAAAAATATGACCATGAAACATCCATTGAGTTTTCCTGATTATTTTATTTTATCTTAAATATAGTAATCGGGAAACCTGCATGTATCCGTGTGTCTGTCGTTTACTTGCCATTCAGGCGCGGCTGCTCCTTAACTATTGTTTACATTCTGTGAATTCATTTTTTGTTCTCTTTTTAAACAGTCTGTGCGGCAACAAAGTATTTTAGTATAAAATGTATAGTAAGTGATGCGTTGCGAAGACTCAAGCTTGCTTTATATTAACCACGGAGGCAGAGCATCGTCAGTGATTTAGACACGCATAGCGAAGTCTCTGCTGTACCCTACAGTATTTTACTGCAATTTTTACTAAGCTGCGTTTGAAGTAAACCAGCTGCTTCCGAGTCATCCAATCGGAAGGTTGAACGTCAACATAGTGACGTCACTGTAGTGACGTTTAAGGTGTGGATTGGATGACACCGTAACAGCTGATGAAATATCAGACGCAGCAAAGTAAAAACTGCCGTATTTATGTCATTTCGTTCCCGTGTTCATGCCATTCTTCATGTTCTAACGGTAGTAAGCCGATTCGGTCACATAGGTAATGATAAGGGATAAGCGCCAAAGATAATTTTTGTTATGAACTTCCATAACACCAAGAAAATTTAGGTGGCTTAGAGCGCAAACGCTGCATGTCAATACATGGTTATTTTTTAGATAATATCATGTTTGGAGCTATACTGTCAGCAGTATAGCTCTGAAGATGGCCACAACAAGATGACAGAAACGTCAATTCCATCGATTGAGACGCGGCTCATCCCGGACAGCCAAAAGTCAAATGACTCCGTCTGCAGAAGCCTACGAATCCATTATATTTGGAGACCTCTCGTTCGTATCTACCTGGTGTACAATGATAAGTAAGACGGATGCTTTTCCCCAGAAAGCAAACATCATCGCTCCATAAGTAGCTCCACCTTTACAAACATTCAAACTTGCTTTTTCCGAAACTAGGAATTCTGTACATACAATATGTGTGCCCTAACCATCGATTTTTAGAATGAAAATGTCCACACTAAACCAGTTTTATTCTATCTTGCTGAGCACGCATTTCGGCCCTGTGTGCCCAGTCCGTTATTTGAAGGCCAGGTGCTTAGGGCTTCCGTGGACCGGGGAAGCTTCGACGCGTCGGCCCGTGACCGATGACAAAGGAAAGGAAGTTCTCACTTCGGCGGAGGGGCCTTTATTATTGGGGGAAAGTAAACACTTTGCTCGGGAGTTATCGCTCTCCATTCACAGGACGAAGGAGCTATGTTCTGCTTCGCCGAAATGGGAATGTGATGAATGCTCATCACTGGGGGGGGGGGTACAGGATTTTCCAGATGTTTTCAGAGGGTTTCCTTCCAGTGCTACGTTACTTGATTGTGAGAACACATTTGCACATGCTTATAAGTTGTGTAAACTGATATGAAAAGTTGTGTGATCACATGAAAATGAGTGCCAGAATTTCATAGTTACCAGACCTTAAAATACTTACCCAGGGATTTTTGGAACTTATAAAAACTCCACAATGTATCAGGGAAATGACATCTTCATTTATGTCTTCCTAAATCCAGGCGAGAGAACTAAAAAAAGGGAGATGATGTTGGTGCATGAAGTCATCACGAAACGTTAAACTATTTGCAACGTGACACATTAGATATGGAATTCATATTGTAATTTAAAGTTTTCATTTCAATGTGGTATATTCGAAACGCATAGCATAAGGTTTGGTTATCCCAACATAACGAATGTTAACAGTTCACATTCAAATTGAGGAAACTTTTGATCATTATATTTCTGTGAAGTTGATTGAAAATTGTTAATACAATGGTTTTATGGTAGGAAAAGTGTATGTAGATCATGAGATCGAATTAATGAATACTTATTAAATCCCCCAATTGAATGAAATAGGACATATTGAATGGTTTAATACCTCATTATACGGTAAAATTTACCGCCGTTGGAAAAGACCCGTCATCAGTACTTCCAACCACAACTCTTGTTCTCTTTAATGCTATGATAGTGATTTGCCTGGCTCACCGAGGCCGACGAGAATAAAACATTTCATAAACTTAATATGCCAGACATTCTCCACGGTATTTCGCCAGAACATGAGCGCTTACTTGCTGCAGCAGAGAGCCACCCTCGCACTTTCCACCTCGCCACCTCTTTTGCTCGTCTTTGGCAAGAAGCTCTGCAATTTGTCCGTCGTCTTGACGCAAACTGCTTTACGTGACTGGCACGCGCAATCCGTGCCTCTTTGGGCGCGAAACGTTCCCGCGATCACGCACGCCAAGTCCTCTCGCGTTATCGACGGGGAAGCGGTTTTCCTCCCGATTTAAACACCCTCCCTCGTCTCTCCCCTCCTTATTAACCATCGCCTGCCCCTTCCCTCCTCTTCCTTGCCTCCTCCTTTTACTCCTCACTTATCTCTTCCGCCTCATCCTCCTCTTATTCTTCTAGTTTTCCTTCTCCTTTTATTTTACTCTTCCACCTTTCACCTCTCTTTCTTTTCTTTCTCGTCTCTCTCCTCTTTACTAATCGTCTTCTCTCCCTTCTCACCGCCCTCCTCATAATATATACTTACTTTTCAGTTTCTTCCGCCTCATCCTCCTCTTATTCTTCTAGTTTTCCTTCTCCTTTTATTTTACTCTTCCACCTTTCACCTCTCTTTCTTTTCTTTCTCGTCTCTCTCCTCTTTACTAATCGTCTTCTCTCCCTTCTCACCGCCCTCCTCATAATATATACTTACTTTTCAGTTTCTTCCGCCTCATCCTCCTCTTATTCTTCTAGTTTTCCTTCTCCTTTTATTTTACTCTTCCACCTTTCACCTCTCTTTCTTTTCTTCCTCGTATCTCCCCTCTCCCTTCCTTGCTAATCGTCTTCCTTCTCTTCTTTTCCCGCCCACCTCTTCATTTCCTTACTTTTGTTTTTTTTCGCCTTATTTATCTACACCTCATCTTCCTCTTATTCTTCTACTTTTCCTGCTCCTTTTATCTTACGCTTTCACCTTTAGCTCGTCTTCCTTCTCTTTCTTATCTTCTTCCTCTCCTTCGTCTTCCTTCTCTCACTATTCTTCCTCCTCTTCGACTCCTCTTCCTTCTCCATCTTCCGCCTCTCCTTCCTCGTTTTCTTTTCTCGTCTCTTCTTCCGCACCTTCCCTCTCCCCTTTCTCCTCTATTCCTTCGCTCCCACCTCTACTCTCCCTCCCCCCTTCGTCTGGCGCCGTTTCGCCAGTGGAGCATGAAGACTGTAATCGGCACCTTGTAATTTGCACCTCCGCTCTGGAGGACCCGTGTTGCGGAGCATGTCGGCAGTCGCGGCAAGGCCGACCCGTGCTGCGTGTAGGACTCGGAGGAAGGTGGCTGGATGTAAACCAGGCCCAGCGTGCGGGCGATCGTCTTGACTTGTTATCGACTCAAATGGAGCGGCGTCCGTGTTTCCAATTTTTCGTGATGAGCCATCAACGCGTTAAGTTGATCTGGAATTTCGTGTAAAGTGAGCTTGCGGAATGATTGTTGGGTGGAAAGGCAGGTGGTAGTTAAAATGAAGTTGTAAATAGATTTTATAACCAAGGGAATTTAGTCTGATAAAGTCAATTTCAATTTTAAATTTGAAGTATGATTAGACACAAGCAATTGTACAGAAAAAAGAACAAGAAGTAATTTCATGCGCAAAATGTAGAGCATGCATGAGGCTGAAGTTATGAATATGGAGCCTGTCTTAATCAGGCTCATTCCCAAATTATAGATCTTGCATTTGAATGTGCATAGTATTATTTTTTAATCCTACGGGATAATGATTTCTTCAGTTTACAGTACTAAATTTACAATAAAATGTGCAGATCTAGTGTTTATATTCTGTTCTTTCTTTTATGTAGTACCCTGGAAAAATTTTCATTTCAACATCCTTTAAATTAATAGGTTTCTGCAAATTAATGCTCGAGTTGTTAATGAAGTTCATTAATTCTATTCGAGATCCTGCTTATGTCGATCCGACGAAGATCAAATGCATCTTTACTGCAGCTAACACGGTGTTTCCGGTCGAGATCATATATTTGCATATTTTTTGAAGCGTTTATTATTTTTTGTATATGCTTTTAAATCACTCACATACTTCCTCTCAGCACTAGAGTAGGATTTTCCTTAATCCATTTACGCGATTATATTGGAGGAAATGTTCATGAATATTATTGCTGTATCCCACGTTGGCAGGTTTTTTCACAGAGCGGGAGTAATCGGCAGCTTTTGTTATTCATTCCTGCCCTGTCTTTGATAACACCTTTTAAATTAAATTATAAAATATGTAACATTAATAATAATTCCTGGAAATATCCATCATTATACTATCTTAATTCGTACGTCATGGCATGCTCCACAAAATGCATAATTTATTTCTGGTCTTCAGTAATTTCAATTTTGTAAAGAAACTAGTGTCGCATTAATAGATATTGATTTCTTATGAGCTAATCGTTGAAAATACAAGTAATATCTACTATAAAATTTCAGCGATAAAATAAATATAATAATATAAATATAAAAAATGTTATTAATGGAATACAACGTTGATTTGTCCCGTTCTTCCACTTATTGACTACTTTTTGCAACTTTTTTTCCTTAAAAATTACAAATGTTTAATGTAGATCTTGTATGACTTAATACATAGTCATGACAAGCTAAACTCAGCTTCCTTGAAGACATAACAAAGTGTGAACCAGACAGTGGCACTGGGAATATTGAAATTAGATGCCTTTTGGTCAAAGAGAGAGTGAGGAAGACAGAGAGGGAGCGAGAAAGGGAGAAAGGGAAAGGGAGAAAGGCATAAAGAATAAATGTACGTACTTTGTTAAATGACTATACGACATTTGACAGCTTGAACCACAAAAATATTGTAAGCATCATCGTAGGAATGAAACAAATAATACCAAGGTTGGTGGAACATGCCCTGTATCAGATAAGTTCACGAAATTACTGGGAGTTCCAACGTCACCCGAGTGGAAACCACAGTACTTAACAAATGGCAATCCAACTTAGGAGACAGATGAGGCTTGTTCTCCAGGCACCTCGAAACTCAAAAGTCGTGTCGTAAATCGTACATCGCACCCCATCAACGATGTATTCTAATGCGTGTCTTCGGATTTCTATTCAGTTTAGTCGCACCTTTGATGTACATTTCTTACCACCACTAATTTTCCGAGATCAAACAACCTTTAAGTCACGTATTTTAAATTCCGAAAGTTCTGAAAATAACTTCCAATATTGTAGAATATAACAATTGAAAACTTCCAGCCTAACAACTACAACATGGCCGATACGGCGTGTAGCCGTGTCACCCCGAAGACAAAAGCCGAACTGTAAGGCGTAAATCGATTATCGATCTCCCTCAACGAGAAGTTTAACCTTCATTGACCTCCTAGTATCTTCCCGCCGTCTCTGCCACCAATTCCCGAGATGGAACCTTCTCATATCGCATTAAATTGGGAGTGTTCTAACTGGAATCGTTTCCCCACACCCCACCCCAGAAACCACCAGACTAACAAACGACATACCATCCTACAAGACGGGCACGGCGTGTTCTGCTGTCAACCGCGAAACACAAAAGCCGTATCGTAAATCGAACATCGGTCGCCCTCAACGTCGTCTCCAACTGCTTGTCGTCAGCCTCCTAGTCCATCAGCCGCTCCCGGTCGGGTCCCGCCGCCCGTTTTCCCAGGGCCTCCTCGACACTCGCCCACCGCCGACAAAGCCCCCAAAACCGGAGCAGCGCGCTTTTTGCGTCGGGAGGGCGCTTCCGAATTGGGGCACGCCCCCCTCCCGCGTCGCGGCGTCCGCCCCGGAGCTTCTTTATTTTCCCGTTTCAATTATAATTTCCCTGCCCGGCGCGCGATGCCCGGATTGGTGGGCGGCGGCCTTTCTGGCGACGGAGCCCGCGGTAAAAAAGCAGCGCCGCCCGCACGCGGAGGCCGGGCGCGGCCACTTTGATCGCTGCGTCTTCATCGGGTGAAGCTGCCGCCACTGCCCCGTGCGTGCTACGGCCCGCACGGTACTATAGTGCTATGGGCAAAAAACTACTTCGTACGCATTCCTTCGGAGAGGAAGTAAAGCCGGCTGTTCCGTGCTGTAGATTTTCTGTGCGTAAAATATCCTCAAGCGTAAAAGAAGCCACTGAGGAAAATTCAAAACGCAGTTTCGACGCCCGAGTGATAGCACCTTTCTCTGCTACACGATGAAAGGGGCGTAGCGGAATTTGCGTGGTAAAGCGGAAGAGCAGGCCTGATGGCCTGAGTCTCGCCATGGAAAAGAAGATATAATTGATTTGAATTTATTGAAATTGAATAGTTCGTCTTATGAGAAGGGTCCATTTGCGTAATGATCAAAAAGCCAGCATTCAACGAGGTTCAAATCTCGGACAATCGTGTGGAAAATCCGCGGTAATTTTTCTCTGGGGTTCTACTGTTACTGTCATTCCATCATTTATAGCACATCCATCAAATCATTCGTTCATGCCGGGTATGGCTATAAGACTTGGTGCTAAAATCATAATAATGAATCACAGAAAGCAGGTGATACACGTGGTTTAGTGGTCACCTCTTGGTACTGAGATGTCAATCCCGGTCGACCCATGCGAAACCTGTGGGCAAGCGCGGCTCACGGTGGGTTTTCGTGGGGTTCTCTCTTTTTCGTCGTCTTTCTTTGCATCAGTACGAAATTGTGGCATCATCATTAAAGTCATATCATCATTGCTCCTCCATCAAAACCAGTCGTCTTGGGTATGGCCAAGAAGGCTAGGGTCTGAGAGTCGTAAGAAAGAATTTTGACTTGTGTTGACTATAATTTCCTGATATTTTGGTCTTCTTGTTTCAAAATTATTAATTGTGAGGTGGATTGTTATTAGAATAAATGCCATTTTTTGGAAGACAGGCGTACAGCACGCTAGTTTTCATCCTGCCGGCATTTCAAATTCCATTCAATTGGAGTGGATTTTGATGTTGACAAATCGGTTTGCAAGTTTTTTCTAGATTTTCCCGTTTCCATTCATTCATGGTGTTAAGATATTTGCCGAAAAAACACCATACGTTGAACATTGTTCGCACAACTTTGCCCACCACCACCATTACAATCATTAGGAAAATCCTTACTAGGACAACAACTACCTCGACCAAGATCACCAAACAAACACCACTGCAACCATCACAACAACATCCATCGCCATATCCACCAGCACCACATCCATCATTTCCACATTCATCGCTACATCATTCATCATCACCACAACCATAATGACAGTCAACACCATCCCAACCCTCACCACCACAACTAACACGACCACAACCAACACCAACATTGCAACTACCCATCTTCATTCCCGCATTCCCTGGTTGGGGGAAACCCCTCTAGCAGACGGTAGGTCGCCATCCAGTGGGGGAAGATCACCGCCACTTCCCGAGAAAAAACATGCACTAAACTTACGGGACCAATGACCTCAGCAGTTGTCGCGGCCGGAACACAACCAACCAACCCACATTCCCATCCTCCACGACCCTGTATTCTCCAGAAGCCCCACCCCACCTCACCCCGTTGCCGCGTGCGTGCTCGCGTGCTCCCTGGGTGGGGCGGATGCCTGCCGTTGGACGTCCCTTGAGTGACCGAGCAGGCACCGCCACCTCCGCCTCCACCACCTCCACGCCTGCGCCTCGGCCCCTGGCCTGCCCGCCCGCGCGTGCACGCCGCCCTTGAAACCCACACGCGAGGCCGCCGCTACCCGGCGCACGTCACAATGTCTTCATCCTGCCCCTTTTCGTGGGCTTTGCATGACCGACTGGATTTCTTCCACAAATATGTGGAAGATATTGAGAGCTATATTCCGTCTAAGGTGATACGATATCTTCATGCTTGCACCATGAACTGATTGCATCTTTAACCGATTTCGAGGGTTATGGGCCCAGAGTTTCGTGCCCGTGCCACTTCATGATGGCGAACGTCAAAATATCTTTTCCACTCTTTCTGTGTGCCTTGCATGACTGACTTCATTCCTACCACAAATGTTTCCCAATAAATTGCATTATTTCGACTGAGATAAAAGAATAACTTAATGCAAGCGCCCTTAACTGATTGCACCTTTAACCGACAGAGAGGATTCTGAACCCAGCGTTTTCTGTGAGTACTGTTTCACGATAGTGCTGTTGGCACATAGACGGCCAAATTAATTCAAATTTGGCGCCGAACTTCGAATACAATCAATTATGAACACTCTTTGGGCCGAATTAACAGTCAAGGGTATATATTTCAAACGTCCCGTTCTCGAAATAGTTTATTTTTCCCTCAAACCGCCGCGTTCCTTGCAGAGAGAAAAGAAATTTTGCGTGTAACTGCTGTGAACTGCTTCCAAAGATGACCCTGAGAGCGCGCCAAGACGAGCACAGCGCAGTGCATTGTCGACAAGTTCTCAGAAATCAACTTTTTCCACTAAAGACGCGCTGAAACAACATTGTTTGAAAATAAGAGAAGCCGAACAGTTTCGTGTAAAAGGCTGGTAATACACGCGTATATATCACGTAATGCACTGGCTGTCAATTCAATTGCGTGAGGTTAGTGTTGTGACTCGAGATGAGTATCATTCGTGAAGCAACATCGTTGGCACGTTAACTTAGTTCACTAAGAATGCCGAAGAGAAACCCGAGAGAAACCAGAAGGAAAACGATTTCCACCCAGACAGGTAACACTGTCAAATGCTTCAATACTTAATGATTCTACGACGAGGAATGCTAATAATCTGGGTATTTGTCGATTTCAGAGTCTCCCCTCATGACAAGACTGAACGAAAAGACGATAGCATGCTTACTTGGCACAGTCTCTTCAAAAAAGCTCTCCCAATATTTTGCGGCTTCAACAAGTGCACGTCAAATATCTTTATGCTGTTCCTTTTTGTGTACCGTCCATGACAGACTGGATTCCTTCCACAAATGTTTCGCAATAAAGTACGATCTTCGGACTATTATTTTGGGAATTACACACGATATTTAGGAAAGAAACCTTGAAACCATCTAGCAATCCTGTAATGGTTCAACAAAATCAGTGGTATTTATTAATTTTATCATTAAATTTATAATTTCATACTCCGTGTATTGTTTATTTTCTTACTAGAAAACTACGCAGTTTGTAAACAAAAATGTTTAATGAAAAAGGGAATCCAGAAATGTGCTTGCTCGCCTTCGTCTTGCTTTAGGCTGTGTACACCTGTGTGTGCCTCGAATGGCTAGATTTCTTTCACAGATGTTTCACTATCGATCACTTAAAGCCCCATTAACTGTCCGCACCTTTGAGCGATTCGGAAGGTAATGGGCCCAGCGTATCATAATGGCGGATGTCAGAAAAATCTTTATCCTCTCCTTTTTTGTGTCTCGTGTGTGTGGACATTTTTCAGAAGTGTTTCAGTGTGAAGTAAGATATGTAAGTAAGATATAAAATGTGGTCAGCACATTTTGCTTCACAGTTCAGGCGTAAACTTTTCTTTAAACGGAAATTCATCTAAATATTTCGCGAGATCTCTAAAAAATAATATTTTCTGATTCGAAGTTTTCTAAGATGTTTAATACTTGTTCGTAAGTTCACTCATAAATGAATTCCTGAATTTGTATCAGCTTAATATTGCTCTGTCTTGTCTACTTATGTGTCTAGACTTCACAATTTTCCTCAACGTTTTGCTTGTGTTGTAGTTGCAGTGGTATGTGTTTCTTTCGGCTTGCTTTCGAACTGTCATTCCATTGACATGCTGGCAGAAATATGGTGTATTTTGTCATCCTTTTTGTATTCACTGAATATTGAGCTTAATTCTGAAATTCAGATGTTCTTCCGAGCATTGCCGGCATAACTTTCTCCATGTAAAGGAAGTCGGTATTTTGTTCGAAATAGTTGTGTCATCATCATTTCTTAAATAGTCGCTTTTCTGTCAGCATCGTTTTACGTCTTCGTGGATGTGGAACAAATATTTTCTGCTTCTTTATGCTTTTTATACTTCGTCTCCAGTCCGAAGACCGAACTCGAAAATGTGCACTCACCTTAACAGAATAAGAACTGAACGCACCGGACCAGAATACCAATTGTATTCTTGAAATCGGATGGAAAAAAACAAACCGTTTATGTAGTTTGAAATTTTGAAATATTCATTAAATTTTATTACTTGTTTTATTTGCAAGAGAAATTTCACTCATTCTCACACTAACAAAACACTCAGTCTCAACAGCTCTCCTCTGGCAATTGTATAAATCTCAGAACTAAAATGCCGCGTAATGTATGTTGAGTAATTTAAAATGTTTCATAACTGAATTTACTAATATGTTCCTTCTCTATTTTTTCAGGTAAGCACGTTTCACTTATTCACAAGAATTCGCAAATGACGGTAAGCTAAAATACTTCATTACGTAATTATTCCAATGCACTAGTAAAATAACTACTACAGTGTTGTTATGTTAGAATGTAGTATATTAATGTTGAATTTTTCATATCAAATGCTGAACCAAACATGTTTCTAATATATTTGAAATTTCGTTTACAAGATTTTTGTCGTTGGGGATTTGTTCACCAAACGTATGGCATTGTATTAAAAACATTTTACCTTGTTATAATAATATTGTTTCAAGGGGTTGGTCTGACGATTCAACTAGTATTGATTTTGTATCAATAAATCCATATGTTTTGTTTGCTACAACATCCGCGAACTTCTCAGGCTCTTCTAGGTTATGAAGGTTTAGGTGAAATTGGGATGGCGATCAGCTCAGCACTCTTCCTTAAATGTGGTTATTCTCAAACATTGTCTTTTTTAGTATTGTTCCAAACAGATTCTAGAATCGCTTGCCTCATGAGAACTTATTCAAAGGATACACATACTTTCAGAGACAGTGACTGCTCTAAAAAGCAACAATGGCAAAAAAAACTACTAACGTGTTTCTGAAATAAACTGATCATATAATGAAGGAAGGCAATACCAATTTCCAAGATTCATGTCAGATACCTTTTCACATGAATCACTTGAGTTCAAAAGAAGGATCTGCGAATCTGCTGCCCTTTTATACCTTTTATACGGGATATGATTGCCATCTGTGTATTTGCATATTGTTATCCCATGACTTGTTACCTCAGTGTATGACTGTTTTACCTCTACCCACCTTTCGGGGGTTACAGACTTTCCCCTACCCTGGTTGGGACTTCTCTCCATTGGCAGCCACCGTCTGCATACCAAGCGAATCATGTTTCTGTCAAACAGCTAAAGCATTTGAATAAATGGAAAGTGGGTATTTGATTAAATATATTTTTTCGTTTTAGTTATGTGATGGAAGTCAATAAAAACCGTATTTGTATTTTGGTGTAAAATATCGTACGTTTTGCGTTGGTTGAACTCAAGGATGTTTTATATTTATCTCGAGGGTTGAAAGCTAGAGCTTCGCCAATGACTTGCAAATGCACGAGCGAAACAAAGAAATTTGGCCGTATCAAATTGGTAATTTTTGTTATGCCAACTTCACCCAGCTATCTCAAGACAAACAAACACTTTTTAATCACCATCCATTGCACTGCACATTCCACCCATTTTCCATTTAACTATTTAGCTTTAGTTGAAAAATACTCGCTCGCCGAAACGTCCGCATTCACTTCCACAACTGCCCCTACTCTTCATTCAAGGAGAAGGATATTACCGGCCGAATTCAAAGTGATCACTAAGGGTCAGATTTTAATGCCAATTTTTTTCATTTCACTTAAAAGAATGCCGTTTAGTGCAGACACTTATTTTATCGTTTTTACAAAAGGAAATGACCCATTCTTATACGTCTTTTTTGGCATTTTCGTCGATTTCGACTAATAAGTGGTTTTTTACCCTTTTCCGTCATATTTAATGCATTTTCGCCGACTTCATGGATATTAATATCATTTAAATGCTACTTTCTTCAAATAATATTTACGAGATGCAACAAATGTTCTTCACTGAATTCCTGAGCACCTATACCTAGTAGCTTATTCGATTTCTTCGCTCGGAAGCTGTAACATCAGTCATTGTGAGTATGTAATGTAAGGTGCCTGCATCGCCTGTCAGCGCCATTGGCGGTTCAGCCGATTTCGGGATAATGAAAGACAGATTTCCTGGATGGTATTTTTAGTTTTTCGATATCATTGTTTTTCATGGGTGGAGTTGCTAACTTTCCGGTAGGTGAACCCCCGCAAACGCATACATTTTTTATTTTGATGTTGTGCATCAGTTCGAAATTTTTGAATTTGGGTTAAAATTAGTTTAAAATTAGTACAAAATTATGGAATACTCGTTTTTAATTTTCTGATAAGTGGGTGTGCTAACTATACGGACATGCCTGCATCGCCTGTCAGCGCCATTGGCGGTTCAGCCGATTTCGGGATAATGAAAGACAGATTTCCTGGTAAAGAAAGCAAAAGTTTGAAAGCTAAGTTCATTTGAGTGATTAGAAGCAGCCTCAATTGCATCAGTAAAGTATCCAACAGCTTGAGTTGTTCATCCGAGCTAGTTTTGATCACATTTTTTATGTCATTTTTCTTGTCTTTAAGGGCATTTTAAAAACATTTTAAGAGCATTTTATTGATCAGTTTTGGCGATATTTTAGGTCATCAAAATTAGCCCCTGGTGATCACTTAAAAAGTACATGTTTCTTGAGTGATCGAATCGTGAGCTCACAAGTAGTCTTTATCCTCAGACGAGTGGGCCAATAAGAGACCACTCACTCCTGAAAAAGGATATCACCTTCTCCCTCAAGCGTTCCTTGTTTGACACCTTCTTCACCAGTTCATTTTATGAACTTTCGCTGCGCTCAGTACCACTATAGAGAACGATGGCAATGATTTCATTGAATGGGAGTCCTATACGTAACATATCATTTGTACTGTGAAATGGTGCATCAGGGATGTGAATAATTTATTGACGTATACAATGGCGAATGATTTCTAAAGCGCACGATTCAAATTGAAAATCTTTGTATGAAAGAGTATTGAGTGTGTGCACTCTGTGGCCATTCAACGATAAAATGACACGTTGTCAAGCCTCCAGTCACTTACGAAAGTAAAACGTATTCTACGTTGACAAGTGAACGCATAAAAATATGGTCATTTATAGGGACGTTATTCTAAGTAATTAGTTGATAATAATAAATCTTACTATTTCTTAGGTGACAATTACTAATTCGTCTCCAAATCGTGCATGTTCAGTACAGTAAGTAATATTTCACGGAACAGCCATGAGGCGGCGTATATTCCTCGAGAGAAATTGTAATTTTAAAAGTGGGCAAGAGGGTATTCGATTGTGCTCTAACTGTAGCACATAAAACTACATTTATGAACATTTTTTTAATATATCGTTGTCATCTTTATATTCTTAATAAGACTTCGTTATTAATCTGTTCCAATCACTGAATTTTTATTCACCGTATCTCAGAAGTTTTTTCAATTCAGCACTTTTATCATGTGATTGATGACCTGCGTCGACCAGCCGAAAATTAGTTCCCCCGTATTACGATTTTCTCTTTGTAGTAGTTTGCTACAATCTGCTCCGCAACCTAGGCCGTTACTGCCTCCACCTGTACCAACATTACCATAGTTACCAGGAATCATTGCCAACACCAATGCTTCTCCGCGTCCCTCACGTGCTCCCTAAAGCCATCCCCAACGCCATGCGTCGTATTGTCTCCGCCGCCGTCCCCCTCGTCGCCATCGTCCTCACCGCTATGTTCGCCACCGTCCCCGACACCATCTCCTCATCATCCCCACAGCCTTACGTGGCTCTGGGCATCAATGTTATCGTTGTAGTGCTTGTGAACAAAAGGTCCTACGGATCGACTCCGGTACGGTGGTGGGATTTTCGACACTAGTTTCAGAGCTAACTCGATTTTAGCCGCTGTCTGGAGAAGAATTCTAGCGACCGACTGCTTTGATCGGTAGTTTTTTGTGGATTGCCCGATCAACACCAGGTGAATGCCGCATCCTACCCCACGGGTGCCGGACCACGCGCGATCTTTCCCTCCTCTTTCTTTTCCAATCCTCATCCCCTTCATATACACATTTACTTTGAAGAAGTCGTGAATTTACTCCTATAGTAAATACACTACTCTGCCACATATGTCGGGAGACCAGACCTGGCCAGGCCTGGACTTACCTTGGCGGGAGCGGTACTCCGCTGATGCCAGATTTTCTCCAGGTTGGGGAAAACCCCGTCGGGTAGCTGAAGACATCGAGTAGTTCGGCGCTGGATCTCACCTCCAGTGAGGGAAGATCACTGCCACCTTCCGCAATAAAAATGAAGCTCTACTCTTACGGAACGAACCATCATAGCAGTTGCCGCACCCAGAATCTCCAATCAGTCAAGCCATCCTTCACCTCGTCTTCCTTTCCCCTTCGCTTCAACATCCTCCCAAGTCCACCACCACCGACGCCATCACCTCCGCCGTCCCCGCAACCGCCGGTGCTCCCTCCTCCGCAGCCTCCGCGACCGTCTGCGCCGGCCTGCGGTCTCGCGGTGCCGCCTTCCAATTTCACGGCGGGGACCGCTGCGGCGCCTTTGAGGTCGCGACAGCCGCCGCCCAACCCCGCTCCTCGCCCCGCCCCGCCCCTCCGTTTGCGGCGCCGCCGCCGCCGCGCTTCCGATGCTCTGCACGAAGGCTGCTTCCGGTGGCTGCCCGCGCGTTGGACCGCGCTGGGAACGACACCTCGCTTGCCGCGCGTTTCCCTTTTTTGTGGAAAGCTGCGAACGTCTTGCAAGCTGGCGAACAAGTGGCCGATGTCGCCGCTCCGTTGTGCCGAGTGGCTTAGCAGCAGATGTGTAGAATGCCCAATATCATGGAATTGATCAATTTTCTTCGTCATAATGAAGAATATCAAAGTATTTTCCTCATCTTCGATTCTTTTGTATCAGTCCAGATTATTTAACATGTGACGTCGATGAAAAAAATGTAGAAGAAAATGATATTATATAGCAGTAAGAATATATAGTAGTGAGAAAATATAGTAGTAAAAATAAAGTAGCAAGAATATAGTAGTAAGATATGTAGTAAGAATATATTATATATGTTATTTAAAGTGTAGTTTAATAATTGTGGAATGTATTTGAAACGTCTTTTGAAAAATAATATTGATAAATCCACTATTAAAATTAGTCAGTAACGCTGGCCAAAGACAAAGATAATTCATTTGTCTAGTATTGATATAATGCAACAAAAAACTCTCAGAGACCGAGTACAAGAATTTCATATTCAAAAGAAAGTCAAGCAAATTTGCTTTCGTATTCAACAAAGTTTCATTTAAGTTTAAAGTGGTAATACACGCATTTCAATCAAAATAGATACACTTATTTACATTTTCCCAGAAAATGTTATAATTATTTGTAGTAGAGAAATAAGTATAAGGTCTTTCCAATTTGGACCAAACATTACACACACAAAAAATTGTTCCCGCTGTCTACTTTATAGTTCTGTAAATATACGTTGTGTTTCATCGTGCAAAAATGCCACTTTAATCTGTTCCATCCTCACAAAGGCAGTTCACATAACACATGCCGTGCAACTTCGTACGTGCTGACGCACATCTGAAGAATGGTCCCAAGTTGAAAGGCGCCGCACTGTTTGCCGCCTGCAGGATACGAAATTGTTGAAATTGGTCACTAACACCATATGAAAGACAAACATATAATTATCTAGTGCTACACGTTAAAACACGAATAAATGTATGGTGCCGTATATGGGAAGCATAAAACTAGTCTCAACGCACACATAAAATTTCTTACATGAATCTCATGTTAGAGTCCAGCAAACCCACGCTCTCTTACAGAAATTACACAAGTTCTTTCATAGAATACTTTCAAGTTATAACACTGTGAAATACAATAAAATTTCGAATTTATGTACCGGTAGCGGTGCATCAACTGATGTCACTGCAGCGCCTGTAACCGGGAGGTCCTAGGTTCGAGTCCTGACGGCGGCAGGATTTTCGACACTAGCTTTTCAGCTAGGTCGAATTCAGCTGCTGCCTGGAGGAGAATTCTAGTGGTCGGCTGGTCTGATCGGTAGTTTTCCGTGGTTTCTCCGATCAACCCCAGGCGAATGCCGGAGCAGTACCCTACCAAACGGGCCACGGACCGCGCGCGATCTGTCCTTCCTCTTCCTTGTCCTATCCTCTCCCCTTACACACACACTTACACTAACAAGCACTACACTACCACATATTTCGGGAGACCGATCGGGAGCTTAAAACTTGTCCCGGCTGTGGCGGTGCCCCGCTGGTGGGAGAGTCCAGGTTAGGGGGAAACCCCGCTAGCCGACGGTAGGTCGGCGCCGGATCTCACCATCCAGCGGGGGAAGATCACTGCCATCTTCCGAGAAAAACATGCACTACACTAACGGAACTAATGACCGAAGTAGTTGACGCGCCCGGAAGCACGAAAAAATCAATCAATCAATCGAATGTATGTAGTATATCCGTGACAATTGTTTTAAATTGTTCAGATATCAGTATACCGACATCCAAATCTCACAGAAGAAGAAAACAAGAACTTTATTTCAGTGATTTCTTTTTCTTCCTTAGATCGTGTCATTTTCCTCGGCATACTCTTCTAATCTCGCAAAACTCCACAGAAATGTTGTTCCCTCCCCAACCCGCAAGTGCAGTTGAGATGACACGTGCCGCGCGTCGTGTGTGCGTGCGAATGCACATGTGGAGCAAAGGTCCCGAGTTGAAAGGCGCCGCGCCCCGGCCTGCAGGCAGTCCATCGCCCGCGGGCGGACGCGGGTGGCAGCGTGCGGGGGCGGGGGCGGGGGCGGGGGCGGCGGCGCAGGTGTGCGGCGGGTGGCGGCGCATGCAGAACGGACGCCCCACGTGTGGCGCACGTGTCGGTATCCGTGCACCTGAGGCCCGCGAACGCCCTCTCGCGGACGAACTTCTTGTCGGAGGCTACGCGCTTTGTACACACTGCACAGAGTATAATATTAACAATAATAATAATAATAATAATAATAATAATAATAATAATAATAATGAACAATAATAACTACCAATCAGTTATGTGGCTTAAAATTAAGAATAAATCTCAAATTATCCCAGAATGAATAATACCGTATTTGTAGGAACAGCTAGAAACAATTGATCAGTTAGTCTCAGCGAAATTTTGTGCAAGCGTTATAATAATAATAATAATAATAATAATAATAATAATAATAATAATAATAATAATAATAATAATAATTGACGGTCTTGGGGTAGTAAGAAGAGATGACACACCAAGCCTCCCGCTTTTCACGATTTTGATCGAAGTTTCTTTCGTCTTGGGTAATGTCCCAGGCTTCTCGTAAATATGAATAATACGTAAATAGTAGCAACATACACATTCACCTACAAGGAGATAATAACATTTACGAATAGGAGTAGGATTGCTCTGGCGGGTAGTCTTCATCTTCATCCTCTTCAATTATATTTTTAAATACTTCTAATTCTAATAATCTTGAAAAATTTAACAGAATGTGTGGATCTATTAGGAGGACACTGAAAAGTAAAGTCAGGAATGATTCACTCATGAAATTTTATAAAACCTTAGCAGTTCCTTGTAGGCTATATGGATGTGAAATTTGGACTATGGACACAAAAATTAGAAGCGGGATTCAGACTGCCGAAATGAAGTTTTTAAGAGGTTGTATTGGTGTCACAAGGAAAGACAGGATTCGTAATGAAGAGATACACAACTACCTAGGAATTTATAATCTAAATGAAAAAATTGACGAATATAGGAAAGCATGAAGAGACCACATAGACAGAATGGGAAACATGCCAAAACAGATTCTGAAATACAAACCAAGAGGAAAAAGGAACATAGGAAGACCGAAGAGAAGATGGATGGACCAATAATGAGACGCAACGGAACGAAAGTTCTAATGCTTGAAGAAGAAGAGGAAGAAGAAGAAGAAATACTTCTAATATACTTCATTCTACTATCATTGAATAACACGTATATGTGAAAAATTGGGGATACATGAAAATGGACAATTTGTTTTCTGCAATGTATGGGTATTTTCTCTTATAAAATTGCTCAATTCATACAAATCGAAAAGATAAGTACAGTACATGATAGATCTGGATGCGATAGGCGGTTCATACCTAATGCTACTCTTCGTTTTTTTATTTTTCTGATGTTGAAGACTTGATCTTCATTGAGATGGAAAGTTTTATTACACACCCAGGATTGATTATTGTCTAGCAGATGAGTATTTTGTTTAGTAGATAATAAAATAAAATTTGTTGAAAGGAAGTAAAGAATCATTCTGTTTCAATAGTTCCGAAAATATATATGGGCAGGTAAGGAAATTTGGTAAAGCAGCAATTCAAACACATTCGAATTATTTATTGCACAAACGAAAACACATTCCATTATTTATTGCACACATTCGACGAAGTAAAAGATGTTTTGTCAATAATTATGATATAAGTATGTCAGTGATTCATTAAAATAGAAATAATTTTATTCTTGTAATCAAACATTCTATTTACAGCTATGATGAAACATCTTCAATTGTAGTCTACAATTTGTTCTCCGTTACAAATATTCACTTCCAGGCCAATACTCTTCATTTCATAGGAGCTAATACTAAGCTTAATTCTTACATTTCATCTGGCATTTAAATACATTTCAGGTGTGTCAGGTAATGTATAAATAATGTGTCTCAGGTGATGTAATATATTCTGTGCAGTTCCACCGTCGAATGATTAACGTCGGAAATTTATTTTATTATATACTGACTTGAATATGTTTCTGGATGGACAGCTATCCAAAGCAGCTGGTCCCACCTGGACGAGACTGGCCCAAGAGGGAACAACATGGAGACAACTGGGATATGAACAGCAAAAAGAAGATGATGATCCACAGTGCTATTAATCGATTTTAGTGAAATTGAATATCAACCTACTGTAACCCTGCTAAAGCAGGAGGCCTTTGCCCTTTACGGGATGTTATGGGCTAATAATAATAATAATAATAATAATAATAATAATAATAATAATAATAATATGTTTCTGACAATGGTGATATTATAATATACAATAGAAAGTCTAGCAAATCTGAAAGTATATCCAACTATCTCTGCATCAGATGAAGGGACTAATTGTATAACCATTGAAGTGGGTACGTTTCTGACAATCGCATACCGATGTGGTGCTGCATCCGATACGAAGTGTCGCTCCCTTCCTGGGCCTCGCGTCGAGTGGCGCTGTGCGCCGAGCGCCGCCGCATGGCCGGCGCTGGCAGGGAGCTGGCAGGGCGCGCGGGCGGCGGGTCGGTTAGTTCCGGCGCTGGCCGCCGGAGGGCGGCGCGCTCGCAGTCACGTTCCGTGCACGCAAATGACTCAATTAGACAGCGGCATAATTAGGAGCTGAGCGGGCGGGCGGCGGCGGCGGCGGCGGCGGCGGCGGCGCACGGCAAGGTCACGGCTACGCGGCCGGGCGCCGCCAGGGAGGCCTCGCCGACGCGCTCGCGACCCCGCGACGCAGCGGACGGCAGGGAGCGCGTGATGGGGACGAGGACGAGGGATTGAGGTGGACGAGGGATTGAGATGGTCGAGGGATTGAGATGGTCGAGGGATTGAGATGGACGAGGGATTGAGATGGACGAGGGATTGAGATGGGTGAGGGATTGAGATGGACGAGGGATTGAGATGGACGAGGGATTGAGATGGATGAGGGATTGAGATGGGTGAGGGATTGAGATGGACGAGGGATTGAGATGGGTGAGGGATTGAGATGGGTGAGGGATTGAGATGGGTGAGGGATTGAGATGGACGAGGGATTTGACTTGGATGGAGGTGAGGGATTGAGATGGACGAGGGTTTGAGATGGACGAGGGATTTGAGATGGACAAGGAGGTGGAGGGGTGAGGAAGACGGGGATTGAGATGGACGAGGGTTTGAGATGGACGAGGGATTTGACTTGGACAAGGAGGTGGAGGTAAACAAGGAAGACGGGGATTGAGATGGACGAGGGTTTGAGATGGACGAGGGATTGAGGACAGGATTGGACAAGGAAGACGGGGATTGAGATGGACGAGGGTTTGAGATGGACGAGGGATTTGACTTGGACAAGGAGGTGGAGGTAAACAAGGAAGACGGGGATTGAGATGGACGAGGGATTCAGATGGATGACGGATTGAGATGGACAAGGGATTGTGATGGACGAGGGATTTGACTTGGACAAGGAGGTGGAGGTAAACAAGGAAGACGGGGATTGACTTGGACGAGGGATTGAGTTGGACGAGGAGATGGAGGTGAACAAGGGTAGAGGAAATTGGTGAGAGATTGAGATGTATGAGGGGGTGGAGAGATACGGAAGATGGACAAAATTTGGCCGGGGAGATGGAGATGAAGGAGATGGGTGAGGAAATGGAGATGGGGATGAAGGAAATGAAGAAGAGTGCGAAGGAGGATATGGAAATCGAGATGTAGTATCAAATGGAAATGGTAGGGTAAAGAAGGTGTTGAAAAGACGGAGAGGGGGAAAGGAAGGATTTGAAGGGGCAATGGCGACGGAACATCCGAAAGAAATGGTTACGTTAGGAGGAGAACGAGGATGATGGACGAGAAGAATGTGTCGGAGACGACGGAGCAAATGAACTGGAGAGGGCGTGGTGAGCAAACGACAGAAATAAAGAATGTGGCAAAGGTGACAAAGTAATCGAAAGGTCCTAATTGAAGGAAGCGGGCAGATGGTAAGAATTGACCCGAAGGTTTGAAGTGCACGAAGGGGATTGAATGAACGAAGAGAGGGAGCGGGGCGGCGGGGCCTGGCCCGGATGCGGAGGTGCCGGTCGGCCGCGGCCTTGGTTTGCCCCGGGCGTTCACACCGCCCGCGCGCGCCGCCCGGTCCACGGCTCCGGCCGGCGGCGGCGGCGACGGCGGCGGCGATGACGAAAGCAGCGGAGGCTGCGGAAAGAAGGGGACGCTGCATCAGGATAGAGACATTAATACGCAGGTAGAAGTGGCCGTGATAATGACAATGGAGCCGTACGAGCCAGGGGTGTATGGAAAAAGCGGAACATCAGATGTGAATGAATGCCAAAGCGACAATTGTAATGACCGTGATGATTCAGAGTAACAGGGAAATAACGAGAAGTTATTAAGAGTGTGCATAATCGGTTAGAGGTGGCGATGGATGAATTCTGGCTGAGAGTTTTTCAAATCGTTCAGATTGCGGAAGAGTATTAAGTGAATTATGTACAATTGCAAAAACGTTCACATATGTGCGACATGGCACACCAGATTTTAGTTATTTGCGAAATGTAAAGTCTCTTTTATTTGCAACATTCCCTTCACGTTGACTTGCTACATGTTTGAAAAATTTGTAGTATTTTAAATCGCATTTTTTTCTCTCATTGGAGCCGCACTCAACCGAAAATGAAAGTTATTCATTAATGACAACGCAACTGAAATAAAACTGGATAGTGTTTTAGACGTAGAGTCATTTTTGAAGGGGATAATAGAGAAACACGAAATATGGTAAAAATTTCCAATTTTTACAACGGATCACCTTTAACATGATATATTCCGTTGTATGGTAAGTCGCTCAGAATCAAACACAAAGCCTTCAATCCCAGTCCATAGATTTCGTAAGTAAATTAGATCTATACCACGTTTATTTAGTTTCTAATATGTCATGTTCAAGAAGAAAATTGAAGTAACTGGAAGAAATCAACCGAGCCGAATCAGCAAGCACACTTGGAGCTCTTTACTTTCCCTCTGGTCTTGCCCCTCGTCGAGGCGGATATTTATATCCTGCGGTTTGCATTTCTTTGGTTGTTCTTTCACTTTTCCGGCCAATAGGGCGGATACGATGGCTTAAACAAACGAACTTTAACTTAATTTTTTTTTTTTTTTTCAGAAATGCCAAAAGTACCGGCAACCTACGATTTATAGCACGTCGTGACGGACAACAATGCATACCGTTGGATTCTTTATATACTTATATATAAATATGGTCATTCAAATCGTTCATTTCAAGTCTTATTTTGACAATTATTGCTCATGTTTTCATAAGTAGGTAGTTTGTTTTTCTTCGCTTGAACCGCTTACTATTCCCAGGAAGACTTCAATGAGGTGTCGTATCGATATATTTTTATGTAAAATAATGTGTAACATGTAAAATAATAATGTGTAACATGTAAAATAATGTGTAACATGTAATTTGATTGTAACTGAGATGTAGTGTTTCTCAAGTTTGGATAGTTTTTTTTGTGTACTTAATTCAGTTGTTTTATCATAATATAACTTTAAGTCTTGTGATTGTTTTTTCGCACATTCAAACACACACGCATTCACACTTATTTAAAAAAAACAATCTCTCAGCGAACACGCCCTTCGTGTGCATTGAACGCTAGTTCCTAACAAATCGTGTCGGAGATCCTCCGCGCGGGTAAGCGACGAACCCAGTGGCCTCCGCCGCCGCGGCGGCCCCAGCTGCGCCCAAGCGGGCGAAGGCCCTGCCAGGAGAACTTTATTGGTCCAGCGCGTCGGAGGCGCCCGAACAGCGCGCGTTTTTATGCCGCCCGCCTCTCCGTGACTCAGCAGCCTCCGCTTGGCCCCGCCCACAATCACAACCACCGACACCACCCGCCTTCAACCCGCTCGCTCTGATAACGTCCTGTTACCACCTCCATGACCGACCTGCCGTCACTTGGGCACACCCGCTCCCTCCGTTTTCTGTATTTACCCTGTTCTTTTCCACCTTCTTCGTAACCTGCCGTCTTCACATGTCAATGATCTCAAGCGATCGACCCAGCAATCTGTCTGAACAAAGACACTCTTCAGGCCTCATCCTCTCATTCCCTGGCTATCCGCCTAATCCGTTTCCCGTTTAGAATCTTCTCCATTTCACCCGCTTTATCTCTTCGGCCCAACTTCCTTGAGTGTACTCTCCCCTCCATTGTGACATTTCCGGTCTCTAATCACGCTCCCCCCCCCGCAACCCTGTTCTTAGCTTACTCCACCAAACCGAGCCCACTTAACTCCTTCCTTTCGAATCGAGTCCCTCCACACCTTTAAATTTCACCATCAACGTTCCCCTTCAACCCCATCCTACCCGTCGGATTCTTTCTTTCTAGAATTCCTGCGCCTCTGACGCCGAGCCCATTTCCTAACTTTGCTATTCGCACCTCGTCCGTGTCCACCAGTTTGAGAGCTTCCACTTCCACGGCTTTTTCTCCAGCCCAGCTCCTTCTTCCACCTTCCCCGCCGTCTCATCCCACTGACTGCCCCACCCCTGCAGCCTCGCGCTTTGTCCCGCAACGCTGCGCGCGCGCTCCGACCAGACTGAGACAAATGGGTTGCGCCCGCGCAGGTAGCGGCGCGCGGTATGGCAGCACGCGGACGACGCGACGCGGCGCGGCGCGACACTATGCGATGCGATGCGATGCGATGCGCCGCACCAGAGACCGCTGCGGAGGTGGAGGAGGCGGGGGGGGCGGAAGCCAGAGCCGAGGTGATGGAAGAGGCGACGGATATAGAGGTAAAGAAGGGAACACAGACGTTGGAGGCGGCGTTGGAAGTCATTGGAGGTGAGGACTGACGAGGTAGGGACGGAGGAGGTAGGGACGGAGGAGGTAGGGACGATGGAGGTGAGTACGGAAGAGGTGAGGACGGAAGAGGAGAGAACGGAAGAGGAGAGGACGGAGGAGGTGAGGACGGAAGAGATGAGGACGGAAGAAGAGAGGATGGAGGTGAGGACGGAGGAGGTGAGGACGGAGGAGGTGAGGACGGAGGAGGTGAGGACGGAGGAGGTGAGAACGGAGGAGGTGAGGACGGAGGAGGTGAGGACGGAGGAGGTGAGGACGGAGGAGGTGAGGACGGAGGTGAGGACGGAGGAGGTGAGGACGAAGGAGGTGAGGACGGAAGAGGAGAGGACGGAGGAGGAGAGGACGGAGGAGGAGAGGACGGAGGAGGTGACAGTGGGTGGGTTGGTACGCCGGGACGGCGTAGCGGCGGCTGCCCAGACTACGCTTCGAAGTCGGAGAGACCTCGAGAGGAGCACCTTCCCTCCCTCCCTCCCTCTCCCCCTCTCCTTCCTTCCCTCTCCCACCGACACGCATGCGGAGAGGTTGAGTGATTGTCGCACCATGAAAGGCAGTTTTCGGGAGGGTTGATACAAGCACGTACGCCGCCAGATTTTTTACGGGCGGCCATTGATCCACGTGCCCCTGCCATCCGGTCTTTGAGAAACGTTCTCGATTACACCTCAACGTGTTGCATTCTTTTACTCTTCCAATGAATTGTCTGTATGTTTTGATTACAACTTATTGGGTTAACTCGTAATTGTATAATTATTTTTAAATTATTTTTCTACGCTGTTTGGATGGTTTCATATGAAAGTGTCCAATTGCAAATTCTTTGTCTTTGTGTCTGTTTTTGTGTCGTATTTGCGGCATTCATCACTGGACATGACGAGTACTCTTAGTCGCGCGTGTCCATGTTCAATGCATATTGAAATCTCACAGCTTTGAATTGTTTTTTTACTTCGCGACACGCAAGATGTAATCAATTATGCTGTCGAAGAATATTACGAAGTTATTATAAGTTATTCAATGATGATGGATGCAACAAAACATTTCAGTTTTGTCTTTCACTTCATTCGATTATAAACATTTCAGCCCTCGGTATAGAAAATTAACTACTGTAGTAAGAGTTTTAAGATATTCTTAATAAGATCTTAATCCTACTCCTCATTTTTTTATTCGATCACACATTACTGTGCGTAGATATTTTGTAGTTAGAAAAAATAAATTGTAAAAGTCTAGGAGCATTTTAAATTTATATATATATATATATATATATATATATATATATATATATATATATATATATATACTGCACAAGAACCTTCCGTTCTCTATATTTCAAAGATTTTAACTGTATCTTTAAAATGCGGGTAAGAAAACTAATAAGTCTAATTAAGTTCACTTAAATAGAGGTACTAAATAAGTTATATAATTCTCCCATTGTGATACTTAGCTGCAGTGAGGAAACCTTGGCGAGGCGCGCGTCGACGCGGCGGGCGCGGGGCGGCGCGGCCTAGGGCCGTTGGTTGCGCACAGTTGGTAGGTGTGCGCGGGGCTCCGAAGAGCGCAGCGCGGCGGGGCCGGGGGCGGAAAATGACTCTATCGGAGATAACTGTTGATGTATTCGAGCCGCGCGGCTAAGCGAGCACCACCCTCCCTCCCCGCGCGCCCCGCCCCGCCCCTTCCCCCTCCTCGCCCCGCCCCCTCGCCCCTTGCCCTCCCCGCGCCCCGCGCGTCGCTCCCGCGGGCGCCATCCATCATAGCCGCAACGTAATAACTAGTTTTGTCGATGCGCGCGGCGGAGCCGTCGGGGCGAGCAGTCGGCGGGGCGGCCGGCCGACCGACCGACCGGGCGCATCACACAGCCCAGCCGACCCGGCTCCGCTCCGCTCTTCTCCGCTCCGCTCCGCGCCGCGCCGGCGAGCGGCTAAGGGCGACCGGCGCACGGGCGGCAGAGCAAACAGTGGACCTTAATGACCTGACCACCGCCGGGTATCGGCTCTCTCTCGGGCTGGGAACCCGGCTCGCCGCCTCGCCGCTCCACGCCGCTCCACGCCGCTCCGCCACAGGGTGCCCCGCGAGTCGCGGCGCGTCTCCCGCCAACGCCGCCGCCGCCTCGCCGCGCACCTGGGCCCGGCGCAGCCGCCGCCGCCGCCGCAGCTCGCCCGCCCGCCCGCCCGTGGGAAGCGTGATGGAGCCGTAATTGGACTCGTTTGAAAAACATTACCGGGGCCTCCCGAGCGACGAGGCGGGCGGCGGGCGAAGACGCTCGCTTACGGCGGCGGCGGCTCGGGTGGCTGGGTGCAGCGCTCGCTGGCTCGTGAGTGTGTGTGTGGAAACGCGAGTTGCGGCGGGCCCTGTTGCCGGGCGGCGGCGAGCGTCGCGGGCGCCGAGGTGGGAGCCGCGAGATAAGACCTGAGTTATATCGTGTGGAAGCCCGCGGTGTGCCCCTCCCGCCCCCCGGCGTCCTCCCACCCCGCCTGCTCTTCGCTCGGACGAATTTAATCAGGCTGGGGGTGGGGACCGCCCCTCGCCGAGGAGACGGGGAGGGGGGCTGAGGGGGCGGCGCGTGATTTGCGAGGCTTCGCGTCTCGCCCGTTGCATTTACATACTCGCGCACAGCCCGCCTCGCTTCGCCTCGCCTCGCCTCGCCTCGCCTCGCCTCGCCGCCGAGTAACACATCACCTGCGGCCGCGCGCGCCTCTCCTCGCCGCCGTGGCCGTGCCCTTGCGCCGCCATCTTGCCGCCCTCGCGCCTCGGGCGCCGCCCCGGACGCGCGCCCGCGCCGCCACCGCCGCCGCCGCCGCCGCCGCCGCCGCCGCCGCCGCCACCGCCGCCCAAGGAGATGGAGCGGCCCGCGAGACTGCCAGGCGGCGGTTGTTGCGAGGGTTTGGTGTGCCACAGGGAGGGATCTTGTGGCGTCACGAGATGACGACCCAGGAAACTTACCAGGGGGAAGGGGAAATTTTAGTTCGATCCACCTCCGCCTCAAATATTTGGAAACTATTATTTAACTATGTTAACTCGACATGTGACTTAATAGTAATTATTATTATAATAAAGAATTCAATAATGTGAATTTTTAATGGTAGTGCAGATTTAAATAAATAGCAGTCTGTGATGATTAAATGCACCTAAATTCTTAATATATGTAGTTGATGACTTGGTGGACCGACAAGAATGTAGTAAAAAAAGGTTAATATAATAGAATTTTCAATTTAAAAGGACAACAATTAAAAAATTAAACTTTCGAGTCCTGCTTAAGCAAGGTCGTATTTGTTTGTGATTGCCCTTTCACCACTCATCATCCTATCGCCCCATAATTTGTAATTCAAGGTGTAGCAACCTTGTCTTAACAAGAGATGCAACCAAAAAATGGCTGATCCTAATAATTACACACGTTAATTTCTCCGGATAAATATGAGTGAGCCACGGAAGAGAACGTGTAGCGGGATCATAAATGACGGATATGCAAATAATAATAATAATAATAATAATAATAATAATAATAATAATAATAATAATAATAATAATAAATGAACTGGGATGGATTTTTTTGTTCCATGTACTCATAACGTATGAGGTTTTTGCCACTTCCCAACTTTCCTTCGTACCGAATGTCCTTAAAGATATTGTGTTATATATTTTTCCTAGTTTTCCTAAAAATGTTGTTTATATGTAGATCCAGTTGATGGTTTATCGGGTTACATCCTATTACAGTATTTATTTATTTTCGTGGAAGAACATGAAAAAAGTATGTGACATATGGGGGAAAAGCACGATATTCTCCAGTTAATTATTTAAAAATGGAAGTGGACACGTTCTCAAATTCAGTACGACATGCGTTACTTATGAATATTACCTTCAGCCTGTGACGTATGCTGGGAAATATAATGATTCTTGTGAATGTTATTAGCCTTGTATATTTCATTGCCGTTCCATTAAAAAGCGAAGTTGTTGATGCTATGATTTTAAAGTAGTTTATTTTCCAACCCATGTTGTAGTACCCGAGTTGGAGTAGGTTTCGTGTGTATTTTTCTTTTAATTATATGTCAACAGCACAGTCTTTATTACCATTGTAGATGTTCCTCATGTCAATTGTCTCTCTATTCTGGTCTCTCTCTATCTATGGTACCCACGGGTTTGTATACTCTACCAAAAGTCTTCATTCCTTCTAGAAAACCAACGATATTTTGGTATATTCGTGGACGATCTTTTCCAATGCACTTAGCGTTGTGTACGTATTAAAGTCACCCTCTGTTTATGAAACATGTCTGTGTATAAACGAACAGCCGAGCTTCGCGTCAGTGGCCCAGAAGCGAAGTACGGGAGCTGGCAGCTCTTCCGAAAAGCCCAGTAATACAGGCGGTGGCTATGCGCAGGTCACGCGGGTGTGCCGCGCGGCTTTCACTCGGTTTACGTCGTAAAACTTTTTTCGATCCCTCCACAGTTCCCCTATGAGGACGGGAATTTATTTAATAAATTGGATACAACAATGAGCTACTGTCTTGCGGCTCAAGTATCTAGATGGAACTTTTCTTAATAACGAACTAAAACTTAGTTTTAGCTTAATCTAATTGAACAAATAATATTTTGGAATACTACCACTATTTTGGAATATATTACGATCCGTAATTTGCAGAAAAAAAACTGTCTACTTGTAGATGTTGCTGTGCCGTGCGATCAAAACGTCGTAACCAAGGAGGCAGAGAAACGTCTTAAATACAAAAGTACAGAAAACGAGAACAGCCGAAAGAGGTCGCCCCCAAAGTTATCGGAGATCTGGGATTTGTTCCACAAAATTTGACTAAGAACTTGGCTAAACTCTTAGGGCATTCGAAAGACTGGGAAGTTCAAGACATTTCTTTGTTGGGAACAGCCCAAATTTGGCGCAAAGTATTGCAGAGGCACCGACAGTGACTAGATTTGTTCCTTAGGAAGCTGGTTGCAACACGGAGTAGTCTTTATAATCAACCGACTCATAACACCTTTCGTTGCGAGTTAGAGGGTAATAATAATAATGATAATAATAATAATAATAATAATAATAATAATAATAATAATAATAATAATAATAATAGTAGTAGTAGTAGTAATGAACTCCTTGTCAAATCCTCCCAAAGAAGCAATAACTACGAAATACTCTTTAAAAACATTTTTGTTGTTTGTTTCGCACTTTAAATATTCAAAAATTTTTTGAGTTCTACAAGCTAGCCACCGCTCGTGAAATACATGGGAATAATTTCTAGAAGTTACTCAGCAAACACACTCCCAAAATAAGCTGGCCGGCTTAAGTGACTGAGGACATCAACTGGCGCCACTGCAGTGCCTCTGAACGGGAGGCCCTAGGTTTCGAGTTCCGACGGAGGCTGGATTTTCGACACTAGCTACACGTCTATGTGAAATAAGCCGCCAACTGGAGGAGAATTCTAGCGGCCGCTGCTCTACTCGATATTTTTAGGTGCTTTTTTTCTACCACCACCAGGGGAAAACCAGATCAAGACCCTAACAAACGGGCCACGGACAGCGCGCGATCTTTCCTGTCACTTACTTGTTCTATCTTTACACCTTACTTACACTCACACTTACATACCCTACACTATTGAGAGACCAATCGCTAATTTACGGCTGGTTTTACCAAGTACTTCTTAAGTATGACTTAGTAAAGTCATACTTAATTTTAAGTCGTGTTTTAAATCTTGCTGTTTTGTTCGTCGTTTCACCATCCTCTTTGGAGCAATGCTTAGTGAAGTGTGAAGTTGATTGTCAATGATGGACCCTGGTGAACCAGCCAGTGACCATAACCAACCTTGTTTGTTTTGCTTTGGTTTGTACTCTGGTGCAAAGAGGTTATTTTTAGTGATTTTTCATAATGGAGACAGGAGAGAGGATTGCGATTTTCATCGTCGGTGAAATAAGTGCTCTTAGAGAGAATGAAAAAAATGCATTTCTACTATAGAAAATAAAGTTACAAGTGGAGGAACAAACCGACAAAAAATAACTGGGAGAACATTAAACGCGATTTTAAAGCAACGAGTTACAACATTGTGGTGTTTAGAGAGCTACAACTAATATTTACTCCTTCTTATTCAGCGTAGGAGAACATTTTTAAAGTTTTAGAAAATGTTGCAACATTCAAGTTGAGGTCATTTTCCACCTTTTAATTTCTTTCTATGAGAATATTATTTTATTGCTTTTATCGTCATCAGGAGCTGCTATTATGTTATTTAATCCTTAGCTTTCGTCTCAATTCAAGATCTTTCCTTGAAAGAGATTTCATGTTCTTTTTTAGTTGTCCGTTTAAAAAATGTGTTATTATGAATAATATATCCTTATTACTTCTCACTAAATGATCCACATGGACGAAAATGCCGTCTCGTGCTTTTTTTCTTTCAGAAGTTTTCTCTGGGCTTGCAACATCAGACAGTTACTTCTTTTTCTCACCTTTCTAGAGAAAACGAAATTGCCAAGATCATTGTGAATTACAACCTTTTAGAAAATCATCTCTTGTCTGAATCTGAGGAGATGTTCGAGTTGTCTAGACAAGTGTCTAATCTTTCAACTTTGTATAAAAACATCGCTACAGTTTATTACTGTTTTCGTTGTAAAATAATTTTTATTCTTCTTTGTTCTTCCCATGTGATTTTCTTTCCGTTCCTTAGAATGACATCACTCTTCATGAGAACATCTCGCTCAAAGGTTAAAAACATTGTTTCTAGGAATATCGTCTCTCACTTTTCTTCTTTTTCCGTAAAGATTGCCATGTAAATTGCTGCTTTTCGCGCTTTTGAAAAAATGAAATGGCAGGTATAAATGCCTTGAGTGACAATGATTTCCATCTCTGTAATGCAATAAGGAAAGTGACACCTCTTAAGCGTGACATTGTTTTCTTGAAAGAGGAGATTTGGAAGGGTAATTTATTATACAAGATGTGAGAAATACTTGAAGAGTAAGAGAAAGGTTTTACCGTAAGTGTGAAGCATGTTTTTGGAGTAGATACAGTATTTTTAACTTTTATATTACCAACAAGAGATAAAGTCGCTTCATCTTTCGATGGTGATATTTTATTTCATTGTAGTTGTTGTAAAATATAAAATGAACTAGTGGTCCCACAGGATGGCACAGATTTTCTCACACTATTTCGTTTTCTTATCTCTTTAGGCTAGCTTTTCCCTTCTCCCAGCTGTTACTTTTGGCGCCTAAAATAATTTGTTACACATTTACTCAATTTTTCGGTTCTCTAACATCAGAATTCAATTATGGCTTTAAGAATATTATAGAAGAATAAAGTCAGATCCTATACTTAGCCTACATTTTCGTTGAAAAAGTGAAGTCGTTCTTGAGAAAATATCGTTTGAACCTTTCTGAAAATGCGCAATTTTGAGCTTATTTTCAAATTCAATACTCTAAAACAATACGGTAGCGTAAATATTATTTACCTTTGAGATATTTAAAGAAAATTACATTGTTTTTTTTACGTTATTGCTTGTTAATGCCTGAGACACAAAGCTCGATACACGCCACATGACTTTGAGGCCATCCATAAATTACGTGAGGTCTTTATGGATGGGGGAGGGGATCAAGCGAATTTCTCTTAATTTTACGTGGGGGAGAGGGGGGTCTCGGCAAATATCACGTAATTGTTTTGCTAAAAACAGAACTAAATAGCGAGAAAACTGACAGAACTTGAGTAAAACACGTTTCTTTGCTTAAATATGGCTAAATCTTGCACAATAATTTTTTATCGTGGTTATGTGACTGCTACAATAAGTAGCATAGTGTACTGGGAAAAATAATCTAACGAAAATTACCAAACTTTTTATCATTAATGAGATAAATCTCATTACCTGTAATTTTACAGAAATTTTAAAGAAAAATTACCGAGCGTTTTTAGAAGTGTAATAATATTCATTGTAATTCAGTCACTCTATTTTCTAAATACTAGTCATATCTAGTCTTAAATAAATATAATTAAGTAAATTATATTTTTTAAATAAATCCCAATGCAATCATTCAAAAATTAACTTATTTACAATGAAAATACGCATTTTGAAAAATCTCACGTGTGATTAGAAGGGGGAAGGTGTTCGAGCCAAATCTCACGACATCTTACCAAGGGGGAGTGTAGTCGAAAAATCGCCAAAATCGCCTCACGTAATTTATGGACGGACCCTTACCTGCATTGAGAGGATTGTGTTGAGAGAAATATCAAAACAGTCGAATGATGCTGTGTTCTCTTCTGTAGGGAATGGTGAAAGGGAATTATGAGAGGGAAGTATGAAGACACACCGAGTTAAGATAGCACCTTGTTAATTAGTAAATCTGAATTATTAAAATAGAAAAAAATGAAATGTAGAATGTATCACGGGCGTTAACTGGTTCTAATAGTGTTTGGTGACAAAAATAGCCCGCGACAAAGGTTCTCGGACCTTTTGACGCCGCTGGAACGCCTTGTTAAAACGCCCTTGGAGCAAAAAATACTATTGTGTAATTTTTGAGAAATCAAAAGAATTCATTAAAATGACGTAAACGTCATCTTATTCAGTGCATTTAGCACAAATAGTATATTAAGAAGATGATTTCCTCAAAATAGTTTTGTATTTAATAATGAAAGATCGAGAAGCACTTTAAATATCTCTACTGTTTACTTGACTTAACTTATTCTTAACATTTTTTGTGACGTGAACAATGGAATTGTTATTTTACCTCCGGGATTTTCTTCACTTCATTTAGAAGATAAATTACATGAAATAAGCCTTCTTCTGAGTTCCAACCTTACATTCTTCTTTTAAGTGATCCAAACATGGTTTCACAATTCGTTTTGGAAACAGTCCATCATCATTCTCAAAACTTTTTTCTCGTAACATGATTCCTTCATAACTCCATTTGTCCTGTAACATTCCTCGAAGTTCTTCCTGCTCAAGTTTACAACAGTATATGGTGAGGTATTTACGACTGGCCTCCCGAGATGAATTCGACACAGCGGTAGTTAGATAGTCACATAGTCAGGTCATAAAAGGATACTTTAAAGTAGAAAGCCTACAACACTTTCCATAAAAATGTGCGAAGGGAGATTCCATGCACAATTGCCAGAAAATACTCATAGCAACTACACTAAAAAGAAACATTCAAAGAATGTATTGTATTTTTGCAAAATTGGTATTAATTTTTTCTACATGATTGTTTTTACGGCGAACGAACAAAAATACTTATGAGAAGATACAAGAAATTAGCCTAAACTACAATAAGTGCCTAGAAGCCCATCCAAACCATCCAGCCCTAAACCATTTAGACAATAGCCAAGAAATATCTCGCCGCAATAGAACCTCCCCTTTGCAACTTCCTTACCGCTTTAGTATTTGACATACACAACACAAAAATAATTCTCCGTTTTGTGTTGTTATTATTTTAATATTTGTTTCCCTTTTCTGTTATAGTCCTTGTGTATTGATCCTGGAAAGTACCAATGGAGGAATTTTCTGCAAGTTATTGTTTCTTTGATCACATTTACTTATTATTTCGGAATGAAATAGATTGTAAATTTTTATTGTGTAAATAAAAAAAATACTTATGAGGACCGCACGTCGACCTCGCGGAAAAGAGAACAACGACACCAAGTAAATAAAATATGCTTTAGTTAGTTGTAAACCCTCTTTTCCATTGGTTTTTAGTCCTTCGAACTGGAACCTTCCACTGGAACTCCGAATTACTCCACGCGCAAGCACGGCTTCTCCGCTTTGACTACCGAACAGTGGAAGCCAGGCAAGCGCCGAGCACAACCCGAGCTGAACGCTCACTCTCCACACCCGTCCGATCTCCCCGTCGAGTTCTCTCTCTCAATCCGCCCCGCCCCCTCCGCCTGCGTCGCACCGTTTACGGCGCCCCCAGGCGGCGCGCCGCGGAGGCGGAGGCGGAGAGGGTGAGCGGTGCGAGTGAGATTTCATCCGCCGCCGCCGCCGCCGCCGCCGCCTCCGCCGCCGCTGCATTGTTTCGCCGCCGGCGCCGCAAAAAGTTCAGACAGCTTGTTTATGACTTAAAAGGCCGCGGCGGGCGCTGGTGGAAGTGGTTGATGCGGGAGGTTGTGTGGTTGGCGCTGGAGGTGGTGTGGGTGGCGATGGAGGGGACGCTTGCAGCGTCGAATTCTTGAAGGGCGCTGTGGTGCATTGATAACAATAGCCTCGTACTACCGTAGTAGAGAGTTTGGAACGTACTATGGTGGGGTGAGGGGAGTGGTTGATGCGGGAGGTTGTGTGGTTGGCGCTGGAGGTGGTGTGGGTGGCGATGGAGAGGACGCCTGCAGCGTCGAATTTTTGAAGGACGCTGTGGTACATTGATAAGAACAGCTTCGTACTAACGTAGTAGAAAGTTTGGAACGTGCTACGGTTGGGGGAGTGAATATTTTAGTAATGCCGTTGCGATTGCAGATATCTGGAGTAGATTATGTGGATGATGCAGGAAGAAACGGTCGTGAAATGGTAGATAGAGATAGATGGCGATGGTGATTTAGTACTGGCAATCTAATTTTTTTTAAAAATACTAGCGAAATACTGGCAATATGGAACAAAATACGTAATTCTGAAGTACTGGGTTTGGCCCTTCTGGCGGTGAATGCAATTGTTGATATCTTGGTCAGAACAAATATTTGGTAGTGATTTTGAATGTAATAGCGTCAATTTCTTGGGGTACTTTTGAAATTAATTTAACATAACACTATGAATGGTGTGACACTTCTGGAAATAATGGTGTGAAAACTAGTTCACAGGGATGTAATAGTGCATTTGTACATTCCAGTGAAAGTGTGTTGAAATTGGAAGGTGGAGTGAGAGCAGTGTTTACAGTAATGGCAAAGATATTATTGCCGCATTCCCCGAGAACGTAAAGTTGAAACGATGGCGTCTTTTTAAACAGGTGCATGCGGCGCGTACCGCACCTTCTGCTGTTGAACGTTATGTTGTTGTTCGGCGGTGCTGCCCAATTGCCACGTCACGCCGACTCTCTCGCCAAGGTCCAACCGGGAGAGATGGCTCAGTGCATCAACCGATGTCACTGCAATCCCTCTGACCGGGAGGACCTAGATTTGAGTCCCGACAGCTTCAGGATTTCCGACAGTAACTTTTAAGCTCGAATTCAGTCGCTGTCTGGAGGAGAATTCTATCGGGCGGCTTCTCTGATCGGTGGTATTCCGTGGTTTCTCCGATCAACTCTAGGCGAAAGCCGGAGCAGTACCCTAACAAACGGACCACGGACCGCGCGCGATCTTTCCTTCCTCTTCCTTGTCCTATCCTCTCCCCTTACACACACACACTAACATGTACTACACTACCACACATTCCGGGAGACCGGTCGGGAGCTTAGAGCTTGTCCCGGCTGGGGCGATGCCCCGCTGGTGGGAGAGTCCTGGTTAGGGGGAAACCCCACTAGCCGACGGTAGGTCGGCGCCGGATCTCGGGGGAAGATCACCGCCATCTCCCGAGGAAAAACATGCACTACACTTACGGGACTAATGACCACAGCAGTTGACGCGCCCGGAATCACTAATCAACCAACAAAAGGCCATGCTGCCTCGTACGTGTAAGTACAATGAACAGTCTAAGTGCTGTCTCTGAATTGAACCTTTCTCTCCTGACACGAGTTGGAGTAGGATTTCCGCTTGTAACGACTGGCGACAGATGGCAGTATGGAACCCGATTGTGATATGATGCTATGCATAATGATACAATGATACATACGGATGCGCTATTTACCAGATCGTATACGCTATTTACCAGTCAACGCGGGGCGGTGGAATTTGTTGTAGGAAGTAATAGAAGTCTGATTTCATTGAAAAATATGTTGATTCTATCGTTTACTAGAAATGGGTTCATTCGTCCGTGATGTTTTACATTACAATAACTAAAAACAGATTTTACATTAATGCAATTTCAAAATAAAAGAACAAATAATAATATTAACAACTATTAGTCATTGGTATTAAAAACATTAAATAATATTAACAATAATAAACTTATTTCAGCTCGAACTGTATGGAGACATATTGGAAAAAGAAGTGAAAAACTGATGCACTGATGGTGCACTTTCATTACTTATACCAGTGACTATATTAGACTATACTAGATTGTGTCATATTCGTGTGTATATTCGATTCAGCGATCTATCGCTTAGACTGTGATAATGTCAGAGACAGTAAGCATGTGTTAACGTTTCTGAAGGGTCAGTGATTGAAATGGCAGAAGCATTCTAACTCCAGAGAAAGTCATGGGATGAATGCGTCATGGGCCTCGGTACTTGCGTGATATTACGTTCGATGCTTGAGGCTGTGAATGTGGTTGTGACGTGTGCATCTTGTATTGTTGGCTATACTAAAATATATAAAAAATGTGATTGCGAGTTTGAAAAAATGAATTGTGGATTAGGGTGGAGAGTGATACCATAGATGGGACCTAATTTCGAGAACTGGAATATTGGTTGGTAGCTCTTCCTCGAAATCCCTTAAAAGCCTTTGACTCATTATTAATTTATTACAGACCAATTTTGACAAATATATATATAAAGACAAAATAACATATCGATTTATAAAAATTATTTGTGATGTTACAACATTTCGATCCGTATGTGGTTTGGAATCCTCTTTAAGTGAAAAAAAATCAAATATAAAAATGATAATCTAATAAAATAATAATTGTTTAGAGCTAACGTAAAAGGTTAACCTGTAGTCCCTAATTATAACCAAACGTACGGTTCAAGTGGTAAACGAAAACTCAAAATGCCATTTTGGTAATATATTTTTACTGATAATTCAAAATTGGCCAGGAATGCAATATAGAAATGCAGACACAAACATTTTTATTCCATTAAAATAGTGCTTATAACATTAGTTTGTATTTGCGTCTGCAGAATGCATACTACTACAACAGTAGATAGTGCGTGTTGTGTGATTGGAGTGAATGCTACGGTTTCAGAGAACTTTCATTTGGATAGGACTGGTGTTAGAGTTAAGAGATTCCATTGTACTAATATGAGAGCAGATTGGCAATTGCTCACTTCTTCCACTACGTTCTCAGCCCAAGTAATGATAATGATATTCAATCTAGTTTAATGTGCCCTTCAATAAAATGCGCTTATAGTACTTAATTGCTTTATTAAAGGAATGACGTAATAGAAGTAATTGCACAGAAACGATGTAGATTATGTAAATAATGTCGCAAGACATCAGTAATTTTAGTAAGAGTATTTCTACTTACGGTGTATGATAATTTGAGCAATTGGTTTGAGGTCAGATAAGTGATCAGTATATTGCTAGTAATAATGAGTATGACGATAATGATAATGGAACAGTGTCATTAGTCATTCAATAGTTATGTTTTCATATTATCCAATGCATATTTGCAATGTGTATAAATCAAAGCAGTATATGCGATCCTTTGTCTGCAGGAAGCTGCTGTGAGAAAGTGGTAGATTTGAAATCATATAGCAAATACTGGGTCCTGTGTGTATTACAAAAGAAGGTAAAACCATTCCTGTAAATGCGAAGTGTACGAAACAATTACACTAACAGGAATAATGATGTACGAAGTGACAGTGTGTAGAAATCGTCATTTAAATGTATATTATATTGATTGATTCCCAATATTTGTTGCAGTTTAACGCACCATTAAAAGTATTGTAGTGTTGTTTAAAAATCATTTTGTTATACTGGTGGGATTTGTGCTCTTTGTTCGGTTTCTTCGTAGATCTAGAATTTCTTTTCTGTGATACCTATTTTTTCATTTCAAGAAAACGCAACAATTTGTTTCTGAATTTAATTGCTTTGACTTCTCATGTCGCTAATATGTACTACATTACCGGCGATTTGTATATATACAGTTGACTTCGGTTATAGTGAACTTCTGGGGACTAAGATTTTTGGTTCACTATATCCGATGTTCACTATATCCGATGTCACACATAAATGGAATTTCTCCATAACGATTGCTTTTATTAACGTAGAGATTCAGCCAAATACATTAACAGCACGAACTAAAAATTTCAATATCTTTATTTGTCCTAAAAAATTCCACCAAGATTGAAATTGAAGCAAACAATCGCGCATCCCAGCCGCCAGTTGTAGGCTTTTGTTTCCACAATGAAACTCAGTGGCAAGAGGTCATCGGTAAGGTGCTCATTCAGGGTCCGCGAAGTTCATCTCAGGGGAGACTTATTCTCAATTATCACCTTTCGGCGACAATATTTTCTTCAAACTGCCTTGTGTTGGAATTTGTGGCACTTAGGCGGTGTATTCTTTTCCAGGAGGGAATTAATTTCCAGGACGTTATATTCCCTACGTTCGCTATAACCGAGGTTCAGGTTCACTATAACCGAATGCTATGCTTACTTGTAAGTGAAACGGGACCAGTGACTTAAGTTCACTATAAGCGAGTTTTTATTATATCAGAGTTCACTATAACCGAAGTCGACTGTAGTTGCATGTATGAGTACATGTGTTTCAAATGATGCCTTTTTCGAGAACTAGAAACTTTTCTGTGAAAATGAACTCTAAATTCCGCATTTTGGGAAAAGCACAAACGCCATTTTCTTCAAAAATGACACGAAATTTTTTCTTCAAACTTTTTGTACGGATGGTGCTGAATGCACTGTTTAAGAAGGCATCAATCAATTTTCTGTATTCTTTTGTGTTTTTAAAAATTATACAAATGTTTTTTTAATATCTCTCACGTCATTAATATGCTATTTCTAGAAATTTATTTACATTATTTCATTTGTGAGTGTAAGTGTTTCAAATTATATCCAGTGAAGTTTCTCAAAAACTCAATAATTTTCTGAGAAAAGGAGCTTCGAATTTCGCATTTACAATAAAGCTTGGAGAATTTTTTCTCAAAAATGGCTTGAAAGTTTTAAACAAAAATTTCCATAAAGGACAAAGTTATATCCTTCTATAATGTACTTAATGTCACCTTTCAGATGTATATTTAACGGGCCGAAAAATGAGAAAATCTGAAGAAATGGAGTTTTGACGGCGACAGGCAGCTGGGAAGAGCTGGGGCAAGACCGAAAAGCTAGCCCAGACCAAAAAGTCAGGAAAATGATACGAAAAGTTTGTGCCATTTTTCAACTTTGTTTTCAGTTAAATCTTATTTATAAATGAATAAACCTACCACTGTCAAATTAAGTTTTGTTGTTAGTTATTGTTAGAAGTTACAACTTTAAAACATCGATGTTTAAAAACGTTTATTCATCATGTATCTTTCACATCCATGGTTTTATTTTGAACATCAATGTGTGGTAAGGTCGGTGTTTTGTTATCGATGTCACATCACTAGTAGCGGCATGCTGTGCTGTGCTGTGCTGTGCTGTGCTGTGCGGTGTGTGCTGAGAGGGTTGTAGGAAGAGGCTGGGCGTCGAGCCCCGGCTGTCCCGTTCCGCTCCGCCTTGCGACACAGCCAAAGAGAAAGTGAGCAGAGAGCTGCCGTAAATAAAGCTGCAGTCGAAACTCGCGAAGTGTCTGCGGAAAAAATAGAAATACTGGATTCTTTAAGCTGGCTGACAGTTCGTTTTTCTTTGTCCTTTCGTTCACGGGTGACTTTCGCGGAAGCAAGTGATATTTGCCCTTTCAGGCAACTTCAGATTTTATCATAATCGTCATCATCATCATGACTGTTCCTATGTATCCTTATTTACGATATGTTTTCATTAACAATCTTCAGGAATGATTGTTCAAATGGCAATGCCATCATCAAACACCTATTGTCTTAAATATTTAACACTGTTACTTATATAGGAATATCTGTATTCTCTACGATATTTCCTTTTTGAAAATCACGTAGAACTTTTGGGGTTAAACTTATTTAGGATCATTGAAATTCCAAGCGTCAGTAATACAAAATATGACTCATGATAATCGTTCGTCCTTGTTTCTTTCACAGGGAATGAGTTCATTCTTTTTTACAGAAATAGAAGTGGCTTTCAAATATTTATAAATTGTCTCATTAGTGCGTATTTAATTTATTGTTTGAATACCTTTTTTTGTATCCTTTCTCGATTTCGTCTTTGTCATCTCCCTTTGAATTTTGCCTCTAACACGATAGGTTTATTTTTGGTTCCAAAGGCTTCAGGCATCGCCTTCACAACCGATGGTTTGAAACTGTCTTTCATCATTCGTTTGTGTATTTCCCATCGCAAACATTTATGGAACAGTAAATTGGCTCGTTTTCTTTCGGGTTTGAATTTTGTAGTTATATTCAGCGCGTTACTTGTGTGCCCGGAATTTGACAGGATACGATACGTCTCCACTACAAAATGAGACGGGACTTGTGTTTCCCATTTTGTTAGAGACAAAGTAATCGTAAAGTTTCGTTGCGTGCGCGGCATCTTTGTCCTTTCTGAGCAGCTTTGCGTTTAGATTGTCACCTGGAAATGGAAATGAGAATTGCATTTGAACACTTCTTTGAGATGCCGACTGTTGCAACAACTGTTCGACACAGAGAAAACCCTGGTTAAGTCTTGATTTTCAATGGCGGTTTTTCGTATTATCTCATAACGAATGATACATTTTTATTATTTTCATTCGTTCCCGTTTATGTTTCTATCCCTGTAAGGTAGTTGATTATTAATACCATTTTGGAAATCGTAAGTCAGGTAATGTTAACTTGACCACCGGTAAATGTGGTAGAATTAATATATAGTTATTTTTTAATAGAAAGGAAAAAATGAAAACAGGAATTTTCGCTCGGTTGGTTCGTTTACAGGCATCCGTAAGTATCATCGATGCATTAAATACACAGTGAAGTTCCCACCAAAATTACCAAGGACGACGTCAAGAATTCTGCTCTACAAAAACTGGCTTCACACGAACGAACTAATCATAGGTTCAAAACCTACACTTCGGTTGTATAATTTATTCATGGAGTAAAATTAAATGTCAGGTCCACATGAATAGTGGTGCACCTCCAGGGAAATGGAGATCGCAAACAAACATTCCCCAACTACAATCGTCTGTTATTGGGAGTGGTTTCTGTATCTGCATCTCGCGCGCTTATCAGGATCGTCTCGCTCGTGAACTTCCCGGCCTTCGCCGCGACAGCGCCGGGGCGGCGGCGGGAGCGGGCGCTAACACGGTTCCTCGTGCATGCCTCGACGAGGCGATTGCCACGCCCCCGCCACCGGGCCCTCTGCCCTCTCCATCCTCCCCCAACAAACTCCGCCCTAATTCTATCCATAGCCACTTCCAAAATTTCCCCTTCCGATAAAAAAATGCACCACACTTACGGGACTAATGACCTCAGTAGTTGGCGTGCCCGGAATCACTAACAACCAACCAACCAAAATTTCCTCCAGTTTTGGTCCAGGGTCTTATTTATTTTCAACTATACATTCACCTCCTGCATTCACTTCACCTCGCTACCTTCGTGACATTTGTATGAGTTGCCTTCCTACCCCCTCAGTACCTACAGTCTACTCCATACTCTCCACTACAGTACGCAGGTAGTCAACTTCATAATCTCGTTCATATTATCGTCGATATTCGTCTAATATCGTCCTATGTCTCCTCAGTTTCCTCCAAGTTCACAGTTTTCTTATTATCCCAATATACTCGACACTTTCCTCCACAATCCTCCTCACATTGTCCTTCTTGTTAGTTCCTTACACAGAACACCAAAAGGTTCCTTCCACAGTTCCCTTCATAGTCGTCGCCATAGTCTCCTCCATACTATCATGCATAGTCCTCTCAATAAGCTCTTCAATTGTGTCTGGTGGCATCGTGAGGTTTCGTTCCTAGTCCTCATTCAAGACACCACTTTGAAGACAGTCCCATTGAAGACAGTCCAGTTGATATCAGCACCAAACGCCGCCTTGAGTGCCATCACCGCCCTCAACTCCCCAACCGTTGGCAACGCAGCCGCCGCTCTCCGCTCCGCGGCTCCCAGCGACTGGAGCCGCCTCCGCCGCCACCACCGCCGCCGCCGCCGACGCCGCCACCGCCGCCGCCGCCACCGCCGCCGCCTCCACCGCCTCCACCGCCGCCGCCGCACCCGCCGCCGCCGCCTCCACCGCCTCCACCGCCGCCGCCGCACCCGCCGCCGCCGCCTCTACCGCCTCCACCGCCTCCACCGCCTCCACCGCCTCCACCGCCTCCACCGCCTCCACCGCCGACACCGCCGCCGCCGCCGCCGCCGCCTCCGCCGCCGCCGCCGCCGCCGCCTCCTCCACCGCCTCCGCCGCCACCTCCACCGCCGCCGCCGCCAACTCCTCGGGCGCTCTCTCCCGCGGTCGCCGCCTTCGCCCATGAGCGCGGCGATCGCGCGCGGCTATAAATCACTCGCAGTCGCGCATTATCGATGGGAGCGCGCGTTTCCGCTCGCGCGGTCGCCGCCGCCGCCCCCGCCGCCGCCGCAGGAACGCGGCGCGCCGATCGCAACCGCCAATTGGCCTGCTGGCTGCCTCCGGGAGACGCGCGCTGGGAAGCGCCCGCTGAATATGAAGTGCTTCGGGGGCGCTGGAATGCAGCAGGGGGAGGGAGTGGCGACCGGCAGAGACCCCCGTGGATGGACGCTCGAACCGCTAAAGGTCGCGGTTTCAATCTTTTGGTGCAGTGAGATTCGTCTGATGTTGTATGGAGTAGTGAAAGGCGCTGAACTTTGATTTCGAATGAGATCAGAGTTTCAAATGTCTCTAAACAGTCTCGAATATTTCTCTATCAGTCAGTCTCAAATCAGTCAGTCAATGAGTCAGTCTTAACCAGTCGTATTATCAGTCAGATAATCAGTCAGTCTCAATCAATCAGTCTCAAATAAGTTTCAATATTTGTGAGTAGTCAAACGTTGCTTGAATTGAAACTTCTATGTGTATCGCATTTGAAATACTTGTGTAAGTTCTCGTTACTAGCTAAGGACATTACAGTACTGAATACGTAGAGAAACTTGATATAAAATGAATAGTTAGAATGATTCTCTTTATTTACATTTGTAAGGAAAACCACGAATCCAAAGATTTTAATTTGTGACATACGTTTATAGAATTTTGGTGTTTTACTATTACACCTTACTCTGCAAAATACTTTGGAATTGATATAAGGATCACTTTGAGCTGATATTTTCTTAAGAACTCTTTGACATTTGAGGATCAAAATGTGTCTCTTCACTAGAATAATGAAGACAAACCAAATTTCTGAAATTCTTTAGAAAAACGTTTACTTTGAAAGTTTTTTAAAGACATTTTTAGTTAATAGATATAAAGAACACTTTTTGTCATTTGTAATGATATATACAGCATGGAATAAGTTTGGATGAATAGAACTGTAAAGAGTGTAGTTGTTGATTATCTGTGAATGTCCGTGTGACCACATTATTTAATAGATGGCATATTCTAGAAATATCTTTTTCCACGAAATATTCCACACCTTCTATTACTTCGAATGTGGTGCATTTAAAGAGAGCCTCTTTTACATTTCGATATAATTTCCTTTACTATCAACAATACATCACGATAGTATCGCACCGTATGACATATTCACCGCATTTACTACCTAATTTCAGTCAGTCATCTCCAGGACAATACCAGCAACACGGATCACTTCCGCACTTGAAGTAACCAGCCATTACAATCATTATAACAGGAAAGAACAGGAAGCCAAGTGCATTCCGTTCGCTAACAGGATCTGGCTCGGTCTGGCAGCTCAGAGCGCCTGACGTTGCTCTCCTCCGCGGCCGCCTCCCTCGCGCTGGGATTAAGAACTAGTTTGCGCGACACGCCCGCTCGCCGCGCTAGTTATGCGGTGTTTACTCTGGGCGACGCCGGGGAACAATGAAGGTTACGGGACGATTTGTCATCGCGCGCGCGCGTTCCTCCCAGCGCTTTCGCTGCCTTCGCTTTACGAGGTTCAGCCGCCGCCGCCGTCGCCGCCGTCGCCGCCGTCGCCGCCGTCGCAGCCGTCGCCGCCGCCGCGCTCTGCCTCGCCGGTTGCCCCGGCCGGGATCGGCGCGGCGGCGAGAAGGCGGGTCCACGAGTCAGTGGGCGAGGAGGAACACACGAGGCATGGCGGGGAGGATAGTAGTGCGGAAAATGAGTGCAGGGCGGAGGAACTGGGCGGAATAGGGCAGGACGAGACGGTTCTGGACGGGACCGGACGGGGCTGGAAAGCGAGGGACGGGGATGGACTGGGAGTGTCCGGACTGGACGCGGAGAGACTGTACTGAACTGGGAGGGACGGGGCTGGACTGCGAGGGACGGGGATGGACTGGGAGTGTCCGGCCTGGACTGGGAGGGACGGGCCTGGACTGGGAGAGACGGGACTGGACTGGGAGAGATGGGACTGGACTGGAAGAGACGGCACAGGACTGGGAGTGACGGGACTGGACTGGGAGAGACGGGACTGGACTGGACGAGACAGGACATGATAAAACAGCAAGTTGAGGAAATCTGGATGGGTCGCGGAAGGAAATGCAGGGTGGGCAGAGAGATGGTACGAAGGCCGAAAGGGGTCGCGGGAGCGCACAGAGCGGTTGCGGGGCTGGGACTGGACGATTGGGACGAGGCGGGGCCGTGGGTGGGGCGCGGGCGGGGCGTGGGCGGTGGATTATGTCGTCGGCCGCAGCAGATTTATCCCCCCGCACCGCCGGGTCGTGCCGGGCGCCCGCGCCCCGCGCAAGACGAACGCGCTGTCGCCGCGTCGTGCGGCCCCCGGCGTCTGCGGCCCCGCCCCCGCCGCCACCCCCGCTCCTCCGCCACGCCCCGCCTCGCACCGCCGCCGCACGACCGCCAGCCCTATCCCACCCAACGCCCGCCATGTCCCCGCCCAGCCCCCGCCCAGCCTCCGCCCAGCCCCCGCTCAGCCGCCACCCAGCCCCCGCCCAACCCCCGCCCAGCCCCCGCCCAGCCCCCACCCAGCCCCCGCCCAGCCCCCGCCCAGCCCCCGCCCAGCCCCCGCCCAGCCCCCGCCCAGGCCCCGCCCAGACCCCCGCCCAGACCCCGCCCAGACCCCGGCCAGACCCCCCGCCCAGTCCCCGCCCAGTCCCCACTAGCCCTCCCAGTCTCATCCCAGGCTCCGAGCTGCCCCAGCCTCCATCTAGTCCCCGCACAGCCTCCGCCCAGATCCCGTTTAGCACCCACCCCGTCCCCACCCAGTCCCCGTTCAGCCCCTGTCGAGACCCCGCTCAGCCCCCGTTCAGCACCCGCCCAGACCCCGCCCACACCCGCCCACATCCCGCCCATGCTCCGCCCAAACCCCGCCCAATCCCGCCGCCTAAACCCTGCCCAGCCCCGCTCAGCCACCGCCCAGCCCCCTCGCCTTCCCAGTGACCACACGCTGTAGACGCCAACGGTTCCTCCGACTCACAGAATCGCAAAGGCAAAGCGTTTGAATACATGTTATTTGAAAGTTAAAAGGAACCTCCTATTAAAATTTTATGGAAGGTACGTGTAGTGTTAAAGTATAAGAAAAAGTTCATGCATTGTTTAATTTCATGAAATCTCCGTATTATCCGGTATGAGCGAATAAGTAAAAAAATATTATATTGTAATAAGTTATTTCATTTTTCTCACTGCCAATTAGAGCAGTTGAATAATGTTTATTTCAGGTATTTTATTTTAGAAACGTTTCCTTTGTGTTGGAGGAAGATTTTACGAAGTTATCCTTCTACATCTATACATTGAATAATTTGCGTTTTAGTTGGAGATGGAGTAGGTGGATTTAGACAAAACGTGCTACTTAAAACCATTGAACTTCTTCAGAACTACACAAATCATTTAAAATATGAGTGAGTATTACAATAGACTTGAATACCCCTAAATTCCCCACCGTTGAAACTATTTCATGTCGAATAAAGAGTAATCCTTCAAAAATGGTGTCTATATTAATAATTTCGAACACTCGCATAAATTGATGGAAAACTATGCAGCGTCTGGCCATGTGAGAGGTTTCAATGGTTTGGTTATATACCCATGAAGACAGGAAAAATACAAAAGCAATGAAACCGTTTGTATTTTGACTGAAAAATGTAAATATATTATTACTTATTCCGCAGGTTCTTACATCTGATGTTAGGTCCCCGGCTCCGCTCTTTGCTGTTCCTCCCTTGTCCTTGTCCTCCTTCCTCTTGTGTAATTTTCACTTTTTACCCCTTCTACGAGTTGCCATCATCATGAAGTCGTAGGCTTCCACGGACAGAGTCATGTAAATGATCTTGGCTGTCCAGGTGACGCCGCGTCGAGGCTATGTTGCCGACGTTTCGACCATCTTGTCGTGGTCTTCCTCCAGGGCTGTTGTGCACAACTGGTCTGCCTGGTCTGCCCTCAGGGCTGACCAGCCCCGAGGAAGACCACAAGATGGTCGAAATCGGCCAATCTTCCGACGCGGCTCCTGGACAGCCAAGATCATTACATCATCATCATATTTCCTTCTATCTGCCGCAGAATTCCAACCAGTTTCTTTGTCCGTTTCTAGTGGTTTTGAATGTAATTGAAAATATTTCTGGTATCTTGCATTTAGTGCCAGGCACTTCCGCACCCGGAGAGACCTCCATTTGGCTTTGTTGTTGTTTCCTCTTCCGCATCTCCTCCGCTCCTGCCTGCGCCGCCCCCTTTCTGCCGCGCCCTGCTCCCTGAGCATCTACCACCAACCGTTTGAAGTTAATCGAGATCACGCTGTTTTCCTTGGCGCATCCAGCAGTGGACGTTAACAGGACTGAACTCTGCCGCGAGAAAACATCTTCGAACGTTGTGGATGATCTTGGCTGTTCAGGTGACGCCGCGTCGAAGGCTGTGTTGCCGTTTCGACCATCTTTTCGTGGTCTTCCTCAGGGTTGGTCTGCAGGGCTGGTTTGGCAGACCAACCCTGAGGAAGACCACGAAAAGATGGTCGAAACGTCGGCAACACAGCCTTCGACGCGGCGTCACCCGGACAGCCAAGATCATCCACATGACTCCGGTCGCGGAAGCCTACGATTTCATCTTCGAACGTTTGCTGAACGGTGCCGACGAGGCATTTTCTTCTGTTAATAGTCAGAGATTCATGTGTCTAACAGACATTGCAAGTTAAAAGGCTGAATTCCACAAGATAGTATTAGACAAATTGCATTAAGAAAGGAGCGATCATGTATATTTAATATTTGACATGCAGTGCGCGAAACACGGTTTTCCGTGCTTGTTTTTCATGTCCGTGCTTGTTTTTTTTTTATTCTGACAAATTGTTTGTGAAACATTACGAAGGGAGGGCGAAACATCGCGAGTCGTATGGTGTGTTAAAAATAGTTTACGCAACACGTGTGCGAGGGGATTCGCATACGCTCGGGCGACAAACTCGTGCTCGAATCACCTGTTTCGCGTACTTGTTACAGAATGTGCTGTTATGTTCACTTTCAAATTTCATTAAATTTATTGTCTATAATTCTTCTCTTGCGACTTTATGTTACCCAATTCCTCCAGCCTTCAAGGAAGTCGAAGTGCATACCTCATCGCATTGCACTTACTACGCGTTCAGACTCCGTTCACGACCCACTCCGTTGCGAAGTGCCACCACGCCCACTCGTCCATCACAGCCACAGGACGGCAGGGGGCGCCATCGTCGCGTTGTCATCGCCCTCCCAGCCGGAGACACTGCTCCAGTGCGCTGACTAGTTTATGCCGATAGGGGCGGGCTTCAAGTCTGACAAACAATCAAATAAACAAACAAATAGAATACTACATAAAATACTAGGTTTTATTGACTATGCCTTTTGTTCTTAAAATTTTGATGTATATAGTTTATTAAGAGTATATTTTAATTTGAACCAATAATTGAGTTGTGATAAATAAAGTTAAAGTTGTTGATGTTGTAGGAGACGTTGGATGGTTTGGCTGGCTGTTCACAGTCTCTATCACAATCTCTAGGTCGACACCTAGAGACTGTCTCTGTAATGCCCAATCAATAAGGAAGCAATGCTTTAAGAAATTAACGCCATAAATTGTAAATATTTGCCATTGGGGTTCTCCTGTAAAAATGAAGAAAGTCGAGGTGAATTTAAATTACTTTCTCAGACCAATATAAGAGAAATAATGAGATAATTACAGAGAGTAAGATGTGAAATTGAAAGAATAAAAGAGAAGTAAAGGACGTGAGTTAATATCACTATTTTGAAATAAATGGTCTGAGTGTAATATAGTCAAAACAAAGGGACTTGAAATTCTAAAACAGAAAGGACATTTACCGCTTTTGAGCGTCGAATATCAGGATTGTAGTTTCAGAGAAATAAGAATCGTACTAATAGAAACAAGAAATTAATTGACGATAAAAAGTAGAATCTTGAGCACATTTCATTGAAATATTATAAAGGTATAACGATGTTTGATAAGCACATTTCTATTTAGGGTACAATAAGGGTACGTCGGTTTAGGTTACAATTGCGCATATTATTTAAACGGACCAGGACACAGTCAATTTCCAGAAACTGGTGATCTGCAAAAATGTTTACAAGACGAACCTCACTTAGCCAGCTATAGTCTTAAGTTAACTCCAACATCATAGGAATATTGTTCTCTAAACGTATGATTGTTTCGACATGTATTTTGTTCGTCCCCGTCACTTCTTCACCCTCCGACTGGTAAGCCCACCACCTTCGTGTTTGAGCTGTGCCGTTTCGTCGCTGCGACGAGAGAATTGCTCCGCCGTTTCGCAAGCTCCCGCAGGAGTTACGAGTGGCGGGAGCGCCTCGGCGGCCGAGCTGTCCACCTCTGACCCATTTGCAGCCGCAACTCTCCATGGCTTCCGGGAGGCACAGTTGGAGCCAGGCGGAGGGTTTGGAACACAAATACTACTCTCTATTCCTCCCTTGTGAATAGTTGATTCGGTGGTATAAGGGTTTCAGCGTACCGGGTTGTTGTACCCGAGTTTGCGGGTTCAAACCCGATCGAAGCCGTGGATTTTTAAGGGCGTAAAAATACTTCGTACGCCTTCCTTCGGAGGGGAAGTAAAGCCGGCAGTCCCATGTAGTATATTTACTGCGTGTAAAAGATCCTCAAGCCTCTGAGCAAAATTGAGAACCGTCTGTTTCGTCGCCCAAGATAATACCTCCTTACTCTGCTAGGTGGTGAAAGGAGCGTAGTGAAATTTGCGTGGTTAGACGGAAGAGCGGGCCTGATGGCTCGAGTCTCGCCATGGAAAATAAGGCATTAACTAACTAAACTAACTAGTTGAGAACAGAATCTGATTGTTAAATTTGTTCACTCTAAAACTACTCTTAACTTTGCTGGTGTGCCGAGAAGTACGTTGCAATGTTGCAGATGCCCATAATAAAGTGTGAGCAATAAATTCAACTGAATAAAATTAATAGTTAGGTACAGAATCCACTTCTTATAATTCTTGATTTTTTCAAAACTTTTCATCACAAAATGAATGGTAAACTGCAAAATCCGCTCCAAAGAATATTTTTTTTCGTAACGATGTCCCCTATCGATGCGAGGAACCGTCTAGAACGTGCGGCATTTTCGTGCAAAAATGCACGAAATGAGATCCACAATATGTTATGTGAGTAATAACAATACGTCATTAAAGTTGTATCTCAGTCGTTATCAGTGTTTTTAGCTGTTATTGTATTTAAAGCTTTATCAAAGTGAGTATGTGAGAAGCGACCTTAAATTTACTCAGATCTTACGTTTAACTTACGTTAATCTTACGTAAATCCTTCGTTTATCGAATAGATGTGTAGCAAACCAAAAGGAATCTGATATTTTCCCTTCCTTGTAAAAGGTGAATTAGGTTTTAGTGATGGGTGATAGGCAGCTTGTGATTCCTGACTATTCAGAGAAAGAGCGACCTAGAGGGGAAGAGCGCTAAAGTAACGGAATATAGGAAAGTATGAAATAAAGGGAGGGAGGGAGGGAATAAGGTCAAAGCACAAAGGGGACAATCTGCACGTGCTTATAAAAAGGCGAACGATAATAGTAAATATCATGTATGTGATTACTATGAATGTCACGAACATCATGAAATCTTCGAGCATTTATTTCTTCTTTGCGACTTCGTAGAACCAGAAATCTTGTGCGATGCGTGCCTCCAACTCTTTTCGATCTGATTCTCCTCACATATTTGCACTACCTTTACCGACTGTTTGCCCCTTCTGACAAAAGGGTAATTGCAAATCCTTGGAATAGCCCTAGAGCTTGCTGAAAGTACCCGTTCCACTGAAAGCTTTATTTTTAAATCCCTTCGCTTATTTTAAAGATTTGTATTCTATTAATATTTGACTACTATGAGAAATTACAATTATGAATTTTCAATAAGTGATCATCTGTTTGTGAACCTCTTTGTTACCTGCAGATTATCTAAGACGTTCGACTACAAAACATTTCATCGTGGCATCTTTCACAACTCTTGGTTTATTTTACATAATCTTTAAGTTCAAAGATACCATATTTGTGACAAATATCTAGCAACTCTTCTTATAATGAATTATTTAGTTACATATGTTGTTCAAATGAAATACCTGTCAGTTAAGTTCGTTAGTTAATACGGTTTTTTAGTAGTACCTTTTAATACATATTTTTCTATCGACTATGAGAAATAAGTATGCAAAGATTAAATTAAGCATTTGTCTTCAATTTAGAGTATTTCTGAATTGATATTCGGCTCACTTTTTGTGATAAGTGCTCTCAACAACTTTCTATCTTGCAAATTACATGAAAATAAGGTGCTTTTGGCTACTCATTTACAGTGTACTATAAAATATTTATACAAACGTTCAACTCGCCACGGAAAAAATATTGTTTCTTTTGTTTACACTTCGTCTAATTTGATCTGTATTAATGCATAATCGTTGTTTATTTTATCTCGAATGTTAGCACTTAACGAGAGGATACTACAAAATGTTTTACGACTTCTGCGTAGTCCAACTGGTTTCATTGGTCACGCCACTGGGGGCTAACTGGCGGTGATGGTAGGGCACTGCCACCTGCTCGCAGATGTGTCACATCAATTCACGCTGCATTGTTTACTCTGGCAACATCTGCCGTTTCAGCGCGTCAACATCAACGTTGCTTCGTTGTCCTCATTCAGAAGAAATTTATTGTCGCCTTCTGCAGTCGACGATAAACATCTTAGTGAGATTGTGAAAGCGCCTTGATCATCGTTGGGTGATGAGTTTGTGTGTAGATGTATCGAATATGGGAGAATGGTGAATAAAGTAAAATAATATCTAGTTAATTACTGCATAGTTGTATACTGTAATAGTGACTTGAACAAAATATGGATAATTATATTAAATTTAAAATAAAAGTAAACCCAACAGTAAAGAAAACATGCGAAGGCTTTAATTTGTACAAACTCTTACATTCTTACATCTTACATATGCGGTATTTATATATAGTATGAATGCTTACAATTCTAACAAAGCCATTTTATTGTAAAACAAAATTTTAATGCAAAAAAGAAATGTACAATACGCAGTACAATTTAAAAAAATGAAACGCGACATAGTGCAAAACAAAACTCACAGGACACAAAGCAACAATCGGCTCACAAAACGTCACACAGCACACGAAACAACACACAGTACATGAAATAACTCATAGCCCATCACAACACTAAACACAATGCAACACACAACCACACTTCGCACGAAACAGTCAACACATAAGACTCTGTACAGAACATGCATAGCACGCGTCTCACCACCCCCGTACAGTAGACCCCATGGCCCACGTTGGATTATAGTTTTGTCGTTTTGTGAAATGCCGTGATCGCGTGACAAAGGCGAGGCTTGGGCGGAGCACAGAGCACAACCGGATCTGCGGCGCGGGGCGGCGCGGGGCGACAGAGGGTGACAGAAGGTGACAGCGCGCTACGAGGCACGCAGCCGCATCAAAGACGGTGATGCAGCGCCCTCCAAACGAGGTGTCACCCACGCACATGGCAGCAGCCCAGGCGGCCCGCGCCCCCCCCGACCCCGCCCTCGCCCTCGCCACACCCTCGCTCTCGCTCTCTCCCGCGTCGGTGCCCCCGCCCCCGCCCCGCACCCCCGCTCCCTCGCGCCCGCACTTGCCCCCGCACTCGCCCCCGCCCGCGCCCTCGCCCCCGCACTCGCCCCCGCACTCGCCCCCGCACTCGCCCCCTCGCCCCCGCACTCGCCCCCGCACTCGCCCCCGCACTCGCCCCCGCACTCGCCCCCGCTACTCGCCCCCGCACTCGCCTCCGCCCCCGCCTTCGCACCTGCCCTCGCACCCGCCCTCACCCTGCTCCCGCCCTCGTTTCCCTCGTTCCCGTCCCCGCCATCGTCCCCCTCGTCCTCGCCCCCGCCCTTCGTCTCGCCCACGCCCTCAGCCTCGTGCTCTCTTGCGCCCTCGCCCTCGCCTTACATCAAGTATAATGTAAATATTTCCGACATTAGCTTGTCTTGTAGGTCAGCAAGGGTTCTTCGTTCAGCTTTACTTTTACTCACTTTACTTTACCTTTACTCACTTTTTTACCGCCAACATTCCTTTGTTCTCTGAATACGCAAATTCATCTTCAAGCTCGGCTTTCTGGCACATCGTCAGTTTTCTTTATTTCATCTTGTTTTTTCTGGCTTCTCGTCGGCACCTCTCCTTACCTAGAATGGGCTACTTTTGCTCTTCGCTGCTGACCCCACCTGTCTTCACTCAATACCCTTGAAATACATCTACCGTCTCCAGGACGTATTCATCCCGCTTCGCTTTTCTGACTTGGTGAAAAGCGGGGGTAGGCTGGGGCACGGCGGAGAGCCAGCGGGCGTCAGGGAGTTACCGTGGTCGGCAGGGTGTGGGACAATGTGGGGTGGAGTATGGTGCGGGGAGTTGAGGAATTGACGGAGGGGACAGGCGGGGACAACGGGAGGCCTAGTGATTGCCGGTTGCTGCTGGGGCGGCAGGGATGGCAACAGGGTGGTGACGCTGTGGCGGACGACTTCAGGAGGCGATGACAGAGGGGGCAGAGGATTGTGGGGTCGACGAAGTGGGAACGATGGCGGGGGAGAGGGACAGAGAGGGTAGTGAAGGAAGCGGGAGCCCGAGGGTGCTAGGGGGTGGCGATGGGATGGCAGGCGTGAGTGGGGCCGGGCAGTGGGGGAGGGGCGGGGACTACGAGACGGTTAGCCACTGCTGGAGGGAGCTGCGTCGGGCGAGGAGGGCAACTGCAGGAGGTGATGGTGGAGGAGTGCGGGGGATGCGAGTCGGCGGAGCGGGGACGATGGCAAGGGGGCGGAGAGGGCAGTGAGGGAAGCGATAGCCCATGGACTCTACGGTGTGACGGAACGGTGGGTTATGGTGAGGTGGGAGCAATGGAGCGGTGGGTTGTTTCAACGGCGGCAGGAGGAATCAGGGAGGCAGGGGTGGGCGGGGCCAGGCGGCAGAGGAGGGTTGGGGGCAACAAGGTGGCTAGCAGCGGCTAAGAACTGCGCAGGGATGGCGACCAGATGGTGATGGCGAGGCGGTCGACTGCTGGGGGTGGTGAAGATGGTGGGGGCGGAGGATTTTGGAGGGTGGGGGTGGGCGGAATGGGGGCGATGTCAGGCGGCCCGAGGGAGAGTAAGGGAAGCGACAGCCGATGGAGACTACTAGGTGCGAGGAAGAGGAGGGAGCAATGGAGCGATGGTTTATTTCAGGGAGCAATCGGGGAGGCGGGAGTGGGAGAAGGAGGCGGCCAGCAACTGCTGGAGTGAGCTACGGGGTGTCGTCTGCGGGAGGGGGTGAGGGAGAGGGGAGGGGCGGTGGCTCTTCCCGGAAGGGCCGTGGGAGCGGGGCGCGCGCGGCGCCGCCGATAAATATCCCTCCGGGCCACAAAGGCGCGACGGGGCGGGGCTCGCCACGGGGCGGGCCGTCGCCCGCGCTCCCACAATGCCCCGCGCCCCGCACTGGACGCTTTCCAGAATTTTCGACAAAACTAACCAAACTCGGTTTCTCTCCGTTATGGCGTTTTCTTCAGATATACATGCATCATGTTCCCTTCTGATCTCCCCGTCACTTTCTTCGCTGTGTGGGTTCTCTTTCGTCATCGATTGCTGATTGTCAGTATACTTCCTGCAATGTGTTAGGTCCAGTAATTTCGATATTTTTCAAGGCAACATCAACTTCTTCGCGAAGTGAACATATCCCTTAAAATATCGCTTTGTTGGTTTCCATGTATTGAAATGTAGAATTTTCTTGAGTTATAGACACAAACAAATATGGATTATTTGTTCGAATGTCAATCAATAAATAGTAAAGTGAAATAAGTGCTCACTGCGTGCCAGAGACAAGAATGATTCACGTTTGGTTTTAATTTAGCAAATTTAGAAGGTATCTAAGATTCCTATTAAAACAATTTATTCATACTTTTCAAAGTTTCATTTGTTGGCAGTTTTAATTAAATACCATTTAATTCCCGTTGCTATTACTTGGAGAACGTTCTGTAAGAAAAATATGACAAACCCAAAACTGCAAATGAAACTTTCTCTAAGGAATGTCGCTTACAGAAGATCAGTGACTTTAAGGGAGGTCATTGGCTTAGAAATTCAAATGAATTGAATTGAATTAAATGTGCCTGGTTTTACGTGGCGAGACTCAGACCATGAGGCCTGCTCTTCTATCTGACCACGCAAATTTTGCTACGCTTCTTTCACCCACCATGGGAGAAAGAAGGAAGGTAAAACAGGCGATTTCAATTTAACTCAGAGGCTTCATTTAGGCTTGAGGATCTTTTATATGCAGTAAATCTACTACATGGGACAGCCGGCTTTACTTCCTATCCGAAGGAAAGCGTACGAAGAATTTTTTCGCCCTTAAAAACCCACGGCTTCGATAGAGTTCGAACCCGCGAACTTGGGTATAACAGTCCGATACGCTAACCGTTACACCATCGCCGCCGCCTAATAGGAGCGTGGCGACGTTAAAATATTTCGAATACACTTTCCCCGCCCTACAACTCAAAATCCGCACTGTGCACTACATGTCGGCGACCTCCCTCCCTCCGTTGACAGGGAGTGAGACATCACAGTGCTCGCTGCCTCCCCCGCAGAGGCATAGATGCGGCCGGGGCTGCCCCTGCCAAAGGAACCCTGCCTCGCCGCTCGGGGAACGTTGCACAACGGCCCGGTAGGTGCTCTTCCCTCACAATGCGGCGCCGCTGCTGAATAGAAGTCGTACTAGTGTCGTGATGGCCTCTGACTCTCTCGCCCTGTCTTGAGTTTCGACTGTCCGCCTTCACAAAGCCGCTCGTTAGGGGGATTTTTTGCGCCTTTTCACTGGCAGAGAAATGCTGAGTAAAATAATGTGAAAAAGGTTTGTACTGGGATTATTTTATTTTATTTTATTTGCGAATGTTCGTGGTTCGTTTGGGTAACTAGCTAGTGTTTGCTGTGACTAAGGACTGTGCTAGGGAATTCGAGTATTGGTGCTTTTTGTTTCTTTCCCAAGAGTGGATAATTTCAGTGCAGTGCACTTAGTCTACTGTTTTGTGTGTGTCTTCCCGAGAACTTCTCCGAAACATTTGCGATGACGTATGAAATGATAGGCATCGGAATTCAAAACTAATAGTTTTCGTGATCTAGAGCTGCTTCCATATTCGATTCGATTCTTAAGAATTTAAAGATATTGCATACTCGTTTCCCTATTACGATTCACACATAATCTCGCAAGTCTGTACAGTCATATGATTCCAAGATGTTCATCCTAACATTTGATTGTCATTGGCGAGATTGAATAATCGTCCACTTCCCTCGTCTTCCTCAATGTTTTGTATTACATACATGATTTTTTTTTGTCATGTACATGTGTTTTATTTCTTCATTATCAAAAGCAAGAATTAAGTGGAGATATTGTGTATTTTATATGAATAAATTGTCCTCTCGTATGTATCTCATGTTCGTGACTTTTGACATTTCATATTATTACAGAATTGCAAAATTCTTTACATTTAAAGACAGTTTTAATGAAAATATGGGCAAAGTATTCAGCCCGAGAGTATAACGAAGTCATTATCAGTACGTTTTCGGAAAGTCTCCTCGACTTCTTCCCCTGCGAACAAGGCCTTGGAATCCAGGCGGAGGGTCGTCGGTGTCGATGCGACGTGAAATACGGCGTACGACGCCCTCGCCCGCATTTTCGCGCAGCCGACGCTCTCGCTCCATTCCCGAATTTCGCTCCGAGCGCCCGAGCGGGAAAAAATTGGAGCGGTTGGGGGTCCCCGGAGCCTCCCGCTGGGCGGCGGCGTTCCACGAGCGAACCAGCCCGGCGGGCGGATGCCTCCAGCCGGACTCCCGGGGGCGCCTGGCGGCGGCGGCGATGGGGGCGGGGACGAAGGTGGTGACTGGGAAGAGCGAAGAAATGATCAGACCGCGGAGATGGAGTTAGGCGGTGGTGCAATGCAACAATCGTGGCAAGTGAAGGGATGAGAGAGACTGCAATGATAATGGCGATTGTGAGGGGATGATAATGACGATTGTGAGGGAATGATTATGGCCATTGTGAGGGGATGAGAGTAGTGGTTGTAAGGGGATGATAGTGACGATTGTGAGGGGATGATAGTGAAGATTGTAATGAGATGATAGTGACGATTGTGAGGAGATCGATTGTGAGGGGATGATAGTGACGATTGTAAGGGGATGATAGTGACGATTGTGAGGGGATGATAGTTGCGACTGTGAGGAGATGATAGTGAAGATTGTGATGGGATGTTAGTGACGATTGTGAGGGGATGATAGTGAAGATTGTAATGGGATGATAGTGACGATTGTGATCGGATGATAGTGACGATTGTGAGGGGATGATAGTTGCGACTGTGAGGAGATGATAGTGAAGATTGTGATGGGATGATAGTGACGATTGTGAGGAGATGATAGTGAAGATTGTGATAGGACGATAGTGAAGATTGTGATCGGATGATAGTGACGATTGTGATGGGATGATAGTGACGATTGTGAGGGAATGATAGTGAAGATTGTAATGGGATGATAGTGACGATTGTGAGGAGATGATAGTGAAGATTGTGATCGGATGATAGTAACGATTGTGAGGGGATGATAGTTACGACTGTGAGGAGATGATAGTGAAGATTGTGATGGGATGATAGTGACGATTGTGAGGAGATGATAGTGAAGATTGTGATGGGATGATAGTGACGATTGTGATGGGATGATAGTGAAGATTGTGATGGGATGATAGTGACGATTGTAAGGGAATGATAGTGGCGTTTATGAGGGTATGTTAGTGATGATTGAGGGAATGATAGTGACGTTTATGAGGGGATGATAGTGATGATTGCGAGGGGATGGTAGTGGTGACTATGAGGAGATAAGTTGCGAGGGGATGTGAGGGGACGCTATTGCCAATTTAGGTACAAAAGAGGATTCAGATAGCAACGGTGATGGCCGAGTTGACAATGGTGCTAGCTGAAGGAACAACGGTGGTCGATGAAATAACTGAAGGTTTTACACACAATAAATATAGGGATACCTGAGTAAAATTAATGTAATGAAAAAAATTAGATTGCAGCGTTTGAGGTGTTCTGCTGATGATGCTACTGGGCAATGACTGTTATTAATGCAATATTGTTCAACATGGCGTAACGTGAATTACAAGCCGTAACTTGAATTACTGTGAACGAAAATAAAGGTATTGATGGCTATGATTACGACTTGTACCCATGACAACATTCGCGAATAAAGTTATTATTCCAGAAAGTGTTGAAAATAGAATCAGAAAGGGGAAACAAACGTGACAAAACGCAGAGAAAGATTACAAGAGATTAAAGCAGCTACCGTACCAACACATAACGATAATTTTTACCATGATGAAATTATATCTGGTGGAAGAGTAGATGAGAGTGATAGAAACTGCAAATAAATACTACGATATTGATTAGGCAGGCTGGCTTGAAAGCGAGATACAGTGCCGTCAGAGGTAACGACTTCGACGGTGGCGATAGCGAGTCACGATTACCAAGAAGATAGTCAAAGATCACACTAGAGACTGTAACCAAAGCGCCTAGGCCCAGCCACAGGGGCGTCAGCGAAGAGAAAGGTGTTGGCGGTAGCAGACGCACCGTCGGTTGCGATGGCAACGGAGGCAGCAGGGTTGGCGGCGAAGTGCGCCGGCCGGGCGAGCGGCGGGCCGTCTTCCTTGGCAAAAAGCGTGCGGCGGGCGGCGGCGGGCGGCGGCGTGGGGTGGGCGGGGGGCGGCGGCGCGCTGGCCGCCCTGCTTTGTTCTCCGCGCTGGAAAAAGCGCCCGTGATTTGCGACAATTTGAAACAAGCGGCATTAAAGTCCCGGGATTACCTCGTCAGCCTTCAGCGGCCCAACATGGAGGCTCGCGCCGCCACGCCGTGCCAGCGGCTCTTCGTGGAAGCTCCCTCCCGCCCCCTCCCCCTTGCACCCCCCCTCCCCGCTGCTGCAACGCCGCGGACGCTACCAGCCGTGCAGTCCGGCCACAAGACCGACAAGACCACGCCCACAGTCTGCGTGCCGCTTCTTCTCTCACCTCCGCTCCCTCCCTTTTGTAGATGATGCCGGCGAGTCCACCTCTTCATACCGGTCTAGGTGGCTCAGGGAATCAACTGAGTGCCTCCGACTGGGAATTCCTAGGGGACCACTCCCGACGGTGGCAGAATTTTCAACACTACCACTTCGACAAGGCAATGTCCAATTTAGCCGTTGTTAGGAGGAGAATTCTAGTGACCGGCTGTTCTGATCGGTAGTTTTCCGTAGTTTCTCCGATCAACACCAAATGAATGTCGGAGCAGTACCCTAAAAAACGCGCAACGGACCGCGCGCGATATTTCTTTCCTCTTCCTTGACCTATCTACTCCCCTTATTTAAACACACTTACCCTTTCAAGCACTACACGAGAGACTAGTTGGTAGCGTAGAACTCGCCCTGGGGCCGTGCCCCGCTGATGGCAGGTATCTTTTTGGAAAAAAAACTGCAAGCCGACGGATTCGTCGGCGCCGGATCTCGACATCCAGAGGGGAAAGATCACCGCCAATTCTCTCGATAACAAACATGCACTACAAATACGTGATCAAAAATGTTATCAGTTAACGCGCCCGGAATCGCTGATCACAGTCAATCAATACACCTCTTCATTCCACAAACCCTTTATTTCTGTGTCGTTATGGCCCCGCAGTGTTAGTTGTCTTCAGTGGAAATCCCTACCTGTTCTCACCTTTCCTTTTTCTTTCGCCGCCCCCTCTACTTCGTTCAGCCTGAGATGCGGAGACTACCCCTGCAACCCTACTCTCACGAGCATTATCCTCACCATCTCAGTCCTTTCCCTGCATTACCAAGATGCCGTCACCTCTTCGCCACACCTTCTGTCATGACTTCGCTGCCGCTTCATTTCCTCCTTTCTGCAGATACGACGAGACAACAGGAAGCACTGTAATGTTTTTATTTTATAGTTTCTGAATGCTACGAATTTACAGTGTCTCGGGTAACCCTTGGAAGTCATCGGTGGTGTCTGCTACTTTTCGCGACAGCACCGTTTCCCTGCAGTTGATCATAATCATTGAGCCACCCAGCCTTCTTGAGCGCGCTCTCCCTCTTCTCTGTTTATCCTCTGCGACACCCGATTGGGTCTCCCTAGCGCTTCCTGTGCTTCTAGCACCTCTTCGCCCGTGCCTCGCTTCCTTCTTTCAGATGACCCACGACCTCACGTAGCAGCGGACTTTCATGGAAGCCTCCACCTACCCCGCTCCACATCCTCCCCGCTCTCTCAATGCTACGAACGCTACCCGCCCTGCAGGCCTCTCCGTCACGACCAGGCGAGCAGTTAGCGCAACCTCTCTCCCTCTTCTGTCACCCCTGGTTCCTCCTGGTTGAGGATGCTCTCGCTGCCGCCACGCCTCGCTTATAGAGCGATTTTCCTAAGGATGAGCCAAAGTGACAGCTAGTGCTGGCAACATAACTGAAGGTTCTGTGATCGTCGTGCCCTCGAGCCCAATGGACTCCCTTCCTGCATTTGTTCGTTTGCAGTTGGCTAACTTGTAAACGGCTTCGACGCTTCCTTTCGTGACGTCCTCGTCCGACAAAAATATAGTGCGCCGCGAGAAATAATTGAAATTAGGAAGTGTAGTGTTATGTGCTCTTCTGTAAAAAATCTTTTTTCCTATAAACATTACATTACATTTACTTTTTGTGTGATAAATGTTATGTTTATTTTAAAACCGAGACTTGAATGCGAGATGCGTACCAGTGTGGTTCCGGCCTTTGTGCTGTTGTGTGGCGAGCTGTGATTGAGAGCTTTCTATTTACATTCGTGGCAGTTTTCTTTTACTGGTTGTGAGAGCATGTTAAGAGATTTTCCACATATGTAATTAAATTTAATTATTTCCCGGACTCGCACACATGCATTTATTTCAGCGAAACTCTTAGACTTTTGGATAGTGATGTCTTCTCAGGAGCCATAACCAAATACTTTATAAAGGGGCTGAACAGCTGTCGCGGCGGAGGGATACTTCTCTTAAATACTTGTGATGTTCACTTGTTTTCGCGAACTGTCACTTTGGCTCATCCTCAGGAAAATCGTTCTATATCTGCCGTTTCTCGCCGCCGCCGATCGGTCGTCAGTCGCCGCGTATTCCCAGTTCGCAGTGCTACCTCTTCCCTCTCATAGCTCCCCAAGACGCATCATCCACTGCATCCACTTAGCTGTCCGGGAGACACCGTGACCAAGGCACGGATGCCTACGTTGTGCCTAAGACGCGGCGACTTCCGAATAGCCAAGTAAATACTGACACGGACGGTGTAAGCCTTCGCTTTCACCATTCCACCGATCTTTACCGCTCCCCCATTCCCACGACAGTTACATGGTACCATCACTCATCCCTCTAAAATGATCCTCAGCACCCCGTGTCATCTCAGTCACGTCATCTTACATCGCAAGCGGTGGATACCCATATCGTAATGACCCCATACTCCTTACGGCTTGCTCTGCCACCTCCCCTCTGTCAACTCTTCACCGTTGCCGCTTTGCCGGACTTTCCACCATCGTCATTCAATCATCGGCATCCTCTTGTAGACACATACGTTCTGTCATCTCGTCTCTACCACATTGAGTTACCCTGCATTTTTCATAAAACCGGCGTTTTTTTTCTCAGTGAAAACTCTCCCAATCCACCCCAACCTTGCTTCCTGCGGTTATTACTCTGCATCACTATCTTAATCGTTATTTCCTCCCCCCCCCGTCTACATCAACTTCACCACATAACCACGCACTTTTCGCTCCTTTTATCCCATCCTATCTCCTTGCTTCGGTTCTCCCATAACCTAAGATGTCTTCCAACCACTATCATATCGCGTTCCTTCTCCGGAAGGTGCGCTGGTGGAGTAAATGACAAGAGAGCACGCTTTCCACTGCTTGGTCGAATTCAGTCGGTGCCTGGAGGAGAATTCTAGCGGCCGGCTGCTCTGATCGGTAGATTTCCGTGGTTTCTCCGATCAACACCAGGCAAAAGCCGGAGCAGTACCGTAACAAACAGGCCACGGACCGCGCGCGAGCTTTCCTTCCTCTTCCTTGTCCTATCCTCTCCCCTTACTTACACAAGCTTGCACTACACTACCACACATGTCGGGAGACCAGCCAGGACCTTAGAGCTCGTCCCGGCTGGAACGGTGCCCCGCTGGTGAGAGATACTTTGTTGGGAAAATCTCCGCAAGCTAACGTAGGTTGGCACCGAATCTCGCCGGCTAGCGGGGTAAGATCACAATCACCTCTTACGATAAAAACATGTACTACACTACGGGACTTAGCGCTTGAAGCGCTCGGATTCACTAATCAATCAATAAAAAAAATCCACCCCTGGGACCCAGGTTTGACCACTGTCCAATCCATGAGAAATTTTTGATGAGCAAAGCGAGCTCTGCCAGGTCTTCTTGGTGTTCTCCTGTTTCCCCTGCCTCTCATGCCATCATTGCTCCATCATCATCCATCTCATCATCATTGGTACAGGTCTCACCAAGTAAACAGATAACCACTCTCCGTGGGAGGCGGGGATGATTTTAAAACTAAAATTTAGATTCATTGTTAGTTCTTATTCCAAACAGTCGCTTTTCCAAAATGATCTTTGCTTCATTTTTCTAAATGAATGTTTACAATTTTTTTGAATTTTTACAATAATAATGAAATTTGAATAGTAGTTCTTAATTCAAACAATTCCTTTTCTAAAACGTCGCTTGCCTATTAATTTTCTAATAATTTTTGACGCACATTCTTGCATTGTTGAGAGCAAAATTATCATCTCCGACATGTCAGATCGTTTTTCGTAAAACTTTTCACAATTTACTTGAGTGTCTGTTTCACTTAATAGTCGAGTTAGGTAATTTCTCGTTAGTTTTACTCATTTACATGCAGGGAGGATCTCCTGTTGCTCTTTTTCATGAAGGAGTTCCTTGCATGACTTGTGTGACAAACGAGTTTAGTAACCGTATACATGTTAAATAAATTTCTCTCGAATTTATTATTATTACTCAACTCATTCATAACTTATAGCGTATGATTTACATAATTCCAACATATTTGGTAGTCAAGAACGAAATATTTAAAATTATTAGACTCTAATCATGATAAATTAACATCGACAGGCCATATAGTTCCTGAGACTTATCGGAACTCCCAACAAACTTTGGTAGAGTTCTACAGTTTGCTTCTTACAGTCTCGATAATTTCAAATAAAAAATTCGCTAATGAAGTTCGGGAAAACCTTTAAAGACATATTCGAAAACCTTGTTAAACTTTGTTTTCATTCGAAAGCTGGCTTCATTAAATACGCGTTTGAAGAATTATGTAATTAGTTGACGTACTGTCTGCGCTAGTTGTATTCCGTAGGAGTTTGCAATTTGGAAGGCACTGTGAAAAAATATGACAGTGCGTCAGTAATTAGATGGTGAATAAGGCTCCCAGGCAACATTAACTGTGACAGACTTGAAACTTAGTATCGTTGTAAATTCACATGCCTTCATTAAGATGCCGGACTTTCTACCTGACTAGAAATGAGTGTCTTAGGCTATTTTGCAATATCGCTCCTGAACCTTTTTAAAAAGATTGGGAATGGTAAAGGTTAGTCATGGTGGTACAGCGATTACTTAATTTATAATAATTAAAATAAATGAGTTTTTTACTATATTATATGAAATCATGACCCAAAAAATATGTTTGTTATCGTAAATGCCTAAATATCAACTTTTGTTCACGAGTAGCTTGTGTGAATATCATGAAGAAGTTCTACATAGATACAGTATGTTACCGTAAAACTGTGATGTTTCAATAAAGATTTTCCAGTTTCTCTAAAAATTCTTAAAGCATAATTTTTTTGAGCATTAGACTTAATCGGAAAAGTGAAGACGTTTAGGATTAAACTTTTATATATTTTCGTCCCCCTTCTTGAGCTTCACTATCTCCCCGGAAACTGTCCCCCAATTTTGGGAAACAACACATTACATTACAAAATGTTCTTGATTCATCGCGAATCTTAATTACTTTAACCAAATTTTTTGTGGAAAAAAATCGTGATTGTATGATGTGGTTAACTGAAACCTGCTTCGACAATTTATTGGAAATAAATCTCTCGTAATGTTTTTCCAAAAGTACAAATATTTATGAATTTTGGTAAACTAGGACTTTTACTAGTAACATTCAACGGAAATACTCCAGATCATTTACATTTCAATCAGTTTAAGTTAAACGTTAAGTGTGTCATAATGGTAGCCATGCATTACGTTAAAAAGCAAACATTACTCCACTGTTTTGATGAAATGAATCACTATTCCTTTTTCATTTCTTGGCACCATTTCTTAGTACCGGAAGCGTCAGTAGTTGAAGAAGGGGCAGTTGATGGGTGGGTTAAGGAGAAAGGGTGAGGACGAGGGCGGGTGTTGAGTTTGGGAGGATGCGGGGGGAGGCGGAGATGGAGGCGGGGTCGTAGGAAGAGACGAAGATGGAGGTGGAGGCGGGGATAGAGGTATAGATGGAGGCGGAGACGGGCCTGAAGATTAATTCCTTACCCTCGACCATTCCTCAAAATCACCTCAACCGCATATCACATAAATTGAAATTGAGAACTCGAGATGGAGCGACCTCGCTCATATTGAGGCTAAAACTAAGCTAGCTAGTTATTAATATATCAAAACTCCCTCGTCAAGCGTTAATTCGGTGTATCAGAACATGGTTTAATAATTTTAAAAAAAGAATAAGATGGCGACAGACGCGGAGGTGGAGGCGGGAGCGGAGCTGGAGGAGAGTGGAGGCGGAGGCGGGGTGGGGTTGGAGACCCCATATAGTGGGCGGGGCGGGAGGTAAGGTCGCAACCCGAACGGGGGGGGGCGGCGAAAAGTGGCCGGGGCGGCCGTCGCTTCTGGCCGGCGGGCTGCGGCGTGTCGCCGGTTTCCGAGTTTCACTCAGTTGGCTGGGAGGAATGCCGCTGTGCTGCGTGCTGCCGCCCCCTCCGCCCCTCCTCCCCTTCGCCCCGCGCCGACCCCGGGCCACCGGCCGGCTCATGTTTCCTTACGTGCTCTGCTGCGATTGCCCGCTTCAGTAGCGACACCGCCCCCTTCATCGGGGAATTAGGCCGGTCGCGCCACTTCGGGCCGCGTCTGTGGGAGACCACACAGACGTGGTTTCTCTGGTTTGCTTTTGTCTTGCAGAATAGTCTTCTACAGAGATATTAATGGCTGCCTTTTATTTGATATGGGAAGATAATTTGAAGCATGTTTCTTAATATTCCGCAAAAAAAATGAACATTCAAAAAATTTTTTTAAGTTGCTAAATGTTACACATCATATAAGTAAAATATCAGTGGAATTGTTTCATAAGTGTACAATATAACTGATTTTGGTGTATAATTATTAATTATTATTTATTATTATTTGGTGGGTAATAATTTGAGAGCGATGAAACGATTTCTACAGCCGTCTTCCTTGATTATAATTACAATTATAATCAACAGTTTTTTAATAATATTGGCTATGTTAAGATAAACACAGACAACTTACCCAAGCTGACACCAAATATTCTTCGAACTATTTCCTGGATTCAGGACCTTGGACTAGAGGAGATATAAACCTGAGCGATCGCCTGAATCAACTGTGTCCGTTATTTGCTCTGTATCGACCTAAAGACAAATATTGCTGATGAGGGAAGACAGAAAATAATTTTCATTTAAAATTAAATTACTGAGATGACGTTAAGTTAAAATTCAAAATTACGAAAAAATAATAATTTTAAGGATTACATTTTTACAACCGCTCTTGTCTCCTCAAACCTCCAGAATCCTATTTCTTCTGGCACGTCCACATTTTTTCCGAAGCGACACCTTTTCTTCGCCCCCCTTGCATCTGGCATTGAAGCAGAGCACAAGGCGCAGTGTCAATATCTGTGTTGTGCCGGGGTCACGGCCGTTTATCCTGTTGGCGCAGTCGCTAACACCCGTGGGGCCGTCGATTAGGGGCTTCTTCCCCGGAACGAAGCGCGAGGAGGGGGAGGGGCGGCGGAGGGGGAGGGGGTGTGAAAGCGACGCCCCGGGGTCCGGGCCGAGGGCCGCCCTTTGCACTGCGCGGGTGGTGGCCAGCCATTCCGCGCGCCCTGCGTCTGGCCCTCCCAGAGCCCTTCAAACGCGCTACCGGCGGTCCTTAGAAGCAGGGGTCTCCACGGGAGAGCAGCAAAACCCGGAGCACTTCGTTCACTGGAGACCAACGGTTGAGCTAGTGAATTTGCGAGAGGAAAGCGGTGTAATGATTCAGTTTTCACATTCTTGAATAAAAATCTGTAATATTAGAAAAAAATCTAAATTTTTGCGGAAATACACTATACATTTTTGCGGATTATAATCGTAATTATAATCAAGGAAGACGGCTGTAGAAATCCTTTCCTCGTTCTCAAATTATTACCCACCATGTGTGAACAGAGGATCACTTTTCATACACCAATTTAATAATTATACACCGAAACCAGTCATATTATACATTTATGAAACAATTCCACTGATATTTTACTTATAAGATTTGTTACATTTAGCAACTTAAAAAAATTCCTTAACCGAATTTTTTTAATATTAATTTTTTTGCGGAATATTAAGAAACATGCTTCAAATTATCTTCCCCTATCAAATAAAAGACAGGCATTTTGCGGAAATGCACTAACAAATAATTGTAAATACTAACGATAATATATTATATTGATCAAGGTAATTCCATTTTATTGATGATAATTCCCGTGAAAATTTATATCCTTCTAGCCCATACAAAGCATGTAAATATTTGTGCGTAAAGTTTGATTTTTAGAAATTAGAAGATTTTGGGATTTAAGATTTGGTTCCCATTTATCAGAATGTGTCACGAATATGATGATACGTGCCCCTGAGTCGCCAAGACTGATACGTCCATTATCATTGTGAGTAGACTAAAACACAATTGCTGTGCATCGTGCGTTACAACTCGAGGTATCGTGGTTAGATGGTATGGTTTTAATTCTGGTCAATGCGGAAAATCGGTTGAATTTCAAGTGGACAAAGCGGGATCAGGACGGGTCTCATCCGCGTTCCCGTGAAATCCATACTTTTCATTCCTTCAACATTCCATTGAATTTGTAATTGAAGCAATCTTATCACCAACCGCGTAGATCCATGGAATGATGTATCGGTCGATAGAAATGAAATGGAAGATAACGACCTAGATAATATTTGAGCCGCTTTTAGTATTCTCCAAAAGCTTTGTAGAATTACAAGATGATGATGATGATGATGATGATGTAATACTCGCTTGCTGGGCATAGGCGACAGAGGAATTGATTGCCTTTGTTTATTTCATTTCCCTGTGCACGTGATGGTTTGTAATTGCGTTCACTAGGCGTATAGTGCGGTGCGATTGATCAAGGGAAATGAATAATAATAAAAAACGAAAGGTTATAAAGAGGGCGATGGGAAAGACAGGAAAGCTCCGCGGAAAATTGTAGTTGCATTTATTTACTTCGGTGACCTTTGCCACTACCTCATCTCAAACGAACCGAGGAGTAATCAGTAGCTCCACGAGCAGCTGCAATTCTAGAAGCGTGCTCGCAGGAGATGTTGGCCAGCCCTGGCGTGTGAGCCCGCGGGGTGGCTAAGGGGCCGGCGCGGCGGCATTTAGTGCACCTCAATCACCTGCTCGAGCCCGCCCGCGCCTTTGAATGCTCTCGGGGCCACCCCGCGTCCCCCCCTCCGCCCCCGCCCCCGCCGAGTCAAAGGCCGGAGGATGTAGGTCTCTCCGCTGACAGCCGCAGCGCTGCCGCTCAAAGGTCAAGGGCGGTTCCCCAGTCAGCGGCGCATCCGCCGGCTTTGCTGCCCGATGAAACGCTCTTTCGTGTTAATGGGAGATTTCTCGGTGGCCTCTTGACGAGAAGGACACAAGAGCGGAAAGATTTGGTGGCAGAAAAGGAAATTATTCAGTGTCTTATTTGGAGGACCATGCAGAAAGAATGTTTCACCATACAAATGCATGTATTCATATTCATTGATGACCATACTTTACAGTCCTGCCTAATAATCGTCTGCGGTGTTTAGTGGGAGAGTGTCAGGTGCCCTCTTGATGTAAAGTGGGTGAAGAGAAGACGATTGGAGAGGATGGTGGCAGAAAAGGAAATCTTCAGAGCTTTATTGGGAGGGTCATGGTGAAATCAAAAAGGACATTTCATCACACAAATTCACTTCCACCGAGGAGAGACTTTGTCGTTCTAATTCATGAATTTGGTGAGATTTTTTTGTGCCCTTTTGCCATGAAAAGGGTGAAATGAACATGAACAGAAATATTGAGAGACAAAAGATGAAATTATTCAATGTCTTATTCGGGTGGTTGATCGCGACTCGTTTCTGATATTGGCATTTCAATTGTTTTTAGAAAAAGAGAGAACAAATATGTAACTGATGTCATCGCCAGCCTTTTATATAACATTTCTGAACTGAGGGATACAAAGAAATACTAGGAGTCTTTGATGGTTCAAGCTCGATAGAAAATGGGCGGCATGAAAATATTTGTGGTACACTACAATGCAACCTACAGATGACTGCAAAAATTGATTCATGTCTTATGAGTTGGGCGAAAATAAATATTACGTACGCCATGTAACAAAGGGTCCAAAAGCGCACGACCACGTCAAAATATCGTAAATTACATTCATATTATTGCACAACTATGCGTTCATTCTTTACATTATTTTGAAGGTAATTCCGAAAGAAAAGATGTTTCGATTTGCGAAGATTAGTTCACAAAAAATCTCAACAGAACCATTCAATTCGGTAACCTTATTAAAGAGGATTTTGTAGCACTTGTCATGACACTAAAATTCAGAAGGGATGACAAAGGGAAATCATTTCGAAGTTCCTTTGGAAAATATAAAACGTTTCGCCACCAAAATCTATGTATGGTATGTATTTTTTGTATGTATGCTAGTAAGTTTGTATGTTATGTATGTACGTACTCTGGCACTACGTCATCGTCAGACTGTAGTCAAGCTATGGCGTCCCAGTCTGACGACCATGGGCTCTCATTGGCATTCTTGATACCTGCGAGAAGCTTCAGCTTTAATTTTTACCCCATCCGGAAATCGAACTCGAAGTCTCGGCATGGGAAGCTAGTTCGCTGGCCATGAGCCACCAGGGGAACAAAATATGTTAATTTATTGTCCTAAAAATAATAAAATTGCCTAAAAATGTACTTTAACATACTACTTATTGCCTTCCATGCATAATGGAAAAAATTTGGGTAATTTTCACATAGCAGCAGAAAGGACACCGGGAAGAATGAGCAAAGGAAATGAAAACCATTTAGGGCTTATATCGAGGGTCATTCAGAAAAATAACATTTTCTCGCTACAAAAGATTTATTCGTATTCACTGAAGGCTGGAACAAATTACAGATGAATGTCACTAGACATAAAGTTCTGTGTTTACATAAAGCAAATAAAGCTTTGCACGACGCAGTTGTTGGTTTTACAACTTTCGCGACCATCGACATTACATTTCTTACCCTTGCCAAGTGAACAGGTTTGAAAACAAGCTGCGACAATTCACTATCTGCATGTCATTCAACGAAAGAATAATAAGTTGCAATGGTTTATCCGTCTGGTCGATAGTACACGGACGTTATTTCTTTTGTGTGTCCCTTGTAACCCTCTTCTTTTAGTTTAAAAGATAGACATAGCCTTATAAATCTAATCCTTAATTCAGTTTCGTGATATTTGGTCTCACCTCCACTACCTTTGAATTCACAAAATATTAATGTTTTATAATAATCATCCTGATCAATTCAATAAAACCGAGGCAATAGAAACACAACAAAACACAAAGCGTATCCCTAAGACAAAAAGCAAACGAACACACGCTTTGAACTCTTTGCAAATGATACGGACGTTTTCTTTAAAATATTCTTTTTCGTAATAGATAAAGCACTTATTGCTATGAAATGTCTTCGTGACTGATGTTGAATTAGCACTCTCATTTGGAAAATTGTATGTAGTACCTTTTTATTATAGAATTTATTTGAACAACGCACATGTTTGCTTAAAAAAAAGAAACATTGAACAATGGAGCAACGTTATTACCTTAACCGATTATATCTCGTAATCTTCAATAATTTTAGAAAAATTCAAAATATTCTTCTCAATTGCTCCTTGTAACCTTGAATTATTTCAATTATGGTTTTATTCCAGTTGCCTCAATAATTAAGACAAACTGAATTAAAGAAAGCTAGTTTCTAATCAGTTTCGTCGATTTCCGTTTCCAGGTAGATATTGCCAATTGATAAAATGGGTTCATACATAAGATTGTAATATAAGCATACAGCAGCAGACACGTTTAAAGGTGTAACTGACAAATAGTTTGATAATAAATTTGTTTGTGGAAGATTATTTCTTTTCCTCCCGTTATATTACAATAATGGAGGTCCACAATATTTCTGCGAAAACCACCGTGTTTATACGTACATAATAATCAGTATGTAGTGTATTCAACTATTGTACGTGTGTGCATAGAATATGCTTCTTCTTGGCGAGCTCCACGGCTGCCCGTCTCGAACTCATAGACACTCGTGACACGAAACATCAACGCAATAATAAATTACTCCAGTACATTGTAGGTGGAATAACTGGTTACCCGATACAGAACATTGCGTCGCGGCATGTCTTTGACGGGGTGTGCATGCATTGCTATTTCTGTTGTTCTCGTACATCGACTCCTGCTCACAACGAATAGAGCTGACAATTACGACGCCATTTACGATGAGCTGCAGCTATGAACGCTGTGTTGCATTCTATGCCCACTCACTACGCAACTTGTAAGTTCGCCGCACACGGCACTTCCTAGAAAGCAAACACTGGAACCTCATGTTCTTCTATAAATTTGATTGACTTACAGGTGGAGGTAATAGAAGCTTGTGTAATTGGTGCGTCGTAATAGACGGAGTCTCACAGATGAGCAGGAAGTATTTCAATAATAATTCTTGCGAAATGGCATTTCTGCTTCCTGGATCTGATTATGCGTAGACACTCCTTGGACGTGCACAATCACAATCTGAAGCTAGTATCCTCATATATAATTGCAATGCCACAAATTTACATTTTTCCTTTCAAAATTTATTGCTTATTTACCCTTGAAAAGAATTTTTTTTACATGGGAGTTTTTTTTTTGTTTTTTTTGTTTTTTCTCCCTTTCAAAATTCAAAATTTTATTGCTTGTTTATCCTTGAAAATAGATTTTATTACATGGGAGTTTTTTTTTCTCCCTTTCAAAAATTCAAAATTTAAGTTGTATTTGACTTAGTGTAGGGATCACAGAATTTTGAAAATGTGCACACAATTCACTTTTCCCCGTAGCACGTCATACGCAGTTTTTAACTGTTTTTTGACGTAAAATAAATAAATAAAAAAAATAAAACTTCTCGTTTTTTGTAACATATTCAATTGTCTTTACAAGTGAAGAAATATATTATACCCCCTGTTGTTGTTTTTTACTTACGTAAAGTTTTACTTGGCTTAATATGTCACCGTTCATTTGCTACATACTATTAGTGATCGCAATTTCCTAAATGCCAAAAATACCACCTAAAATACGTCAATTTTATTGTCTAAATAGTGCCTGTTAGATGCAATAATGACATACAATTAAACGCTTAAATGTATGGTAATAAAAGTTAATAACTCCCTTGTGCTATTACCTTGGAAAACCACGATCGCGACATGACCGTTGGTACACCAGCATCGAGTAACGGCGTCCAGTCTGCCGAGTGCTGAGATGCGAATATGGTTTGACATGGAAGATGATAAGAAAACCTAGAAAATCTGCCCTATGTATAACATCTAGATTTAGGATTTATGTATGTGTATCCCATGAAAATGTGTAACTAGTATGTGAATTTGTAAATACTGTATTTTTGTAAATGTGGTCGCCAATGACCTAGCTGTTTATAAGGCGACCTTAAATAAATAATTTAAAAGAAAACAACCTAGAAAACGTTGGCTACAATGTTTCCATGTGCGTATTCTCCTGCCCACATTCCACCGCGCCAGTCCTGGGAAGCTCGTCACACTTCGCCAAATACGAGTAGTATCATCATATCTTCCTCAAGTGGATATCGACTTTCATGACCTACAGTGACGTATAGAATACAGAGATTCTATACTAGATGAATAGAATACAAAGCCAATCGAACTTCTGTACTAATTTGCAATATGGTGGTGCCAGATAAACAGGAATTCTAGTTCATGAAGTTGGTACTGAAGAATTCGAAGTATTGAGGTTCGCGATATCCACAATCTCGAGTTATTTGTGTCCTATTTATTGATGAAATTGAGTTGATATTCTCGATATAGAGGAATTAGAGTTACTTATATTCGAGATATCGAGAAATGGACTTTTTATGTTTGAGATATCGAGAAATTGGTTATTTATGTTCGGACATGGAGGAATTCAAGATATTTATGCTGGAGATATTGCGAAATTTGAGTCATAAATGTTGGACAAATCCAAGAGTTCGAATTATTGATTATCGACGCATCAGGTAACCCGAGCGTTTGATACTCGAAATATCGAGGAATTTTAGTTAGTGGGACTCAGCATACCGAGGATCCGCTGTACTAGAAGAAAATGGCCAACGGCACAGGGATGAGACGGCGGCGCGGCGGCGTGGAAATCGTTGGCCGCCCCGCCCGCGCGCCGCGCTAGCTCCGTGCCATGGCCGGGCCCGTAACCCGAGGTGAAATATGCTGGCCCGCGGGGCGCCGCACGCCCTTTGTCGCGCGCACGGCCGGCGCGGAGGCGATGGGGGCGGCGGCGGCGGCGGACGGCATTGTCCCGGCCGAGCCGCCCCCCTGCTCGCCGCCCCCGCGCGTTCCACGAAGCGCAGTAATTGGCCGCGCCTCAATGGAGCTGCAGGCGGCGGCGGGGGCGGCGGCAGGAGTCGCAGGGAAGCTGCGGAGCTGCTGTTGACTGAGACGTTGCCGTCGTCGCCGATACCATTGCCTGCGCCTCCGCCTCCACCCTGCCTCTACCTCTAGAACGTAGCCTCAGCCTCCATCGCGCCACCGCCACCACCGTCTTCGCCTCCACCACTATCTCCAATTCCGCCTCCGCCTCCACCTCGCCACCGCCTGCGCTATTGCCTCCGCCTACGTCTCCGCCTCCGCCCCCGCCTCCGCCAACGCCTTCGCCACAGCCATCGCCACCGCCACCGCCACCGCCACCGCCACCGCCACCGCCTCCGCCTCCGCCTCCGCCTCCGCCTCCGCCTCCGCATCCGCCTCCGCCTTCGCCACCGCCACCGCCACCGCCACCACCGCCACCGCCACCGCCACCGCCACCGCCACCGCCACAGCCACAGCCACAGCCACAGCCACAGCCACAGCCACAGCCACAGCCACAGCCACCGCCACCGCCACCGCCACTGCTACCACCACCGCCATCCCTACCGCCACCGCCACCTCCTCCGTCTCCGCCACCGCACCACCTCCACCACCGTCTCCACCCTCGCCACTGCCACCGCCTCAACCACCGTCTCCGCCACCGTCTCCACCACCACCTCCATCACCCACTCAGTCTCCAACTCCGCCTCCGACTCCATCTCTACAACCTACTCACCCCCCCCCCACATCAGCCTCCACCTCGCCACCACCACTGCCACCATTACGTCTTCTCCTCTGACAACGCCTCCGTTTCCGCCTCCACCTCTGTCTCCAGTCCTTAGCTGCCTCCGCTGACGCCATTGCCACCGCCAGCATGACATCTATCGGCCGTGCTTCTTCCGCCCCCATTGCCACTGCCGTTCTCTCCATTAGCGTCCGAGGCACCTGCGCTGACCTCCGCCCCGCCCCGCCCCGCTCCGCCCTACCCCGCCCCGTCCTCGCCGTCTCCCCCGCTGCGGGATGTTGCCGACAGGAAGCACCCAGGCGCGGGGGCCGCCGAGGGTTTCCAAGGCTTTTCAACGGATTTCAGCAAAGCTGCCTGCGAGGGCGGTATTCTTCGGAGGAACGCGGTTGATCAGGGGGTTCACGCTAAATGGGCATTTGCACGGAGGAGGTGTTCTGGAGAAGGACCAAACGGGATGAAACGGCGCACGCTCAGAGAAGCGTTTGTGCTATTCATTACCAGGATATCTGCGATTATCACACCACAACATTTCATTATCCCTTTCTCAAAATGCGGGGTTGATCCCCGGAACAAGATCCGTTCTTTTCATCTGTTAGTGTGTCTGTCATGTGAAATACTTACATGGTTGATTTTAAAAAGATCCGTGCATTAAAAAAGAGGCCAAGAAAAGTGAAAAAATAGGCGAGTAGTTGCAAACGTGTTTTACCCGCAAAACAACGAACACGTTATCAGCAAGAAACATTGTTGGTGTGCAGGTTAAGCATACACGTCTCTTTGTAGATGTTGGCTTGCTTAAGACTGAAAGAAGTGTTCCCCAAGAAAATTAATTTATTAATAACTTTTACTAACAATAATGCTTTATTTTCTGCATTTTGGGTTTGATTCGAAGATGAAGGAGCGTGGCAATGACAACTTATTTTCGAGGCTAAGAAAACTACTATTAAAAACAGATAATTCCATTATAATATCAATGTATTAATCAGTGTCAGTTGTCGAGCGCATATGGTGTTATTGAACTTGCAGTATGTTCAGTACGAGAGGGGAAAATGTGTATTCCTGTAAAGCATTGAGTTACAAGATAAAGCCTTATTTTCTTTTAGTAAGTGGTAACGTGAGAGATAACACCAGATGAGGAGTAGTATCGTTTAAACTTCAGGATAAGTACAAAGTTTTCCATATTTCTCATGGATCCTTTTCCAGAACAATCTCTCTTTCTCTATCCTACCTTTAGAACTTCTGTCATTGCTTCCTAACCTTACACTTGGTGCCTCCTCTACGTCTGGAAGTCTGCGAAGAGTCCTTATCGTGTTCCCAGAAAGAGGCAATTGAGTAGACCGTCTAAAAGGTAATTTGATGGTTGATAAGAAACTCCATCTTCGTCTCTAGTAACGAGTTAGTGGAGGAGCATGCGATATACAAATAAGCAATCATTTCGTTGAAATAAGTGCACTTGGATTCAACTTTATATTTTCGATTATCTCGTGGATCCTTTTTCAGAACGATTTTTCTCATCTGTCGCACCTCTAGTACCGTTCAGACCCTGCTTCTGGACGTCCTTGGACCCTCTCTCGCGCCGACCGTACTTGCGCAGTGAGCCCTCGTAGAGTGCTCTATGCTGTACGACGTCAAGCTCTCGATAGGCCTTGGCGCAGCGGTGCAGAGGCGAGAAATCGCCGCGCCCGACTTCTTCAACGTCTGGCGACCATCGATCTCGCCGCGTTTCAGTTGCAGTAGGTTTGATTTCTCGACCCACACTAGCGCTCGCCCTGGCCTGGCTTCAGTCTGAAAAGCGAAATTTAGGGAGAATTCCAACACTATGGATATTTTTTGGCTTCGACCGCCCAGAATCGACAACTCCATCAGGAACATAAACTATTAATTTGAAGTTAACTGTTTTTACGAATAATTTGGCGAGGGAGAAAATGTAAATGTTAGTCATGGAAACTCATCATTAAAATGACTCAAAAACAAGTAGTAAGACCTAAAGGAGCGGCAGAGATGACTCGCGACAACTGTAGCAACTACAGGGACTGGCCGGGAGGTTCTGGGGTGGAGTTTCTTCGGTGGTGGATATTCGTCACCATCTACATGCGAGGTAAAAGTTGTTGATAGAGATGATACCCCCAATCGCGTTATTATAAAATTGGTTTAGAAATCGCAGTGTCTCGAGTTGAGCCAGTTCTACATGGGAATAGCCATTTCTGAAAATATCTTACGAACTGTTGAGGATCTTATTTTGTTCCAAGACGGATTACATACATTCTCAGTTTCACAAGTCTACCTCAGAAATATAAGCATTTGTCACATCATTGGCCCTCTCACAATATATGAGTTAAATTCAAGCTTTTAAATATGAGCGATTAGTTCCTTCTATGACCAGTTTTAAAATTTCCTTGCATCCAGAGCTTATGTCACGTCATGCGAGTCCCAGAAGTTTATTGACTGCACTGCTGGGAGTTGCAACTTGTTATACACTTCTCCTTGCATCATGCGCTTGCCTGCCGTCATTCCACTTGTGGCAACCGACCATCGATCTCACCGCATTCCGATTGCAGCACCGTCGATTTTTCAGACCACGACCACTCGCGATGATGTTGCATCTACGGCTCTCTCGCTCCTGCTTTGATAAACTGTTCGGAGTGGTTCTAACACGGTGAGAGAATATTAACCTGATCCAACCAGGTCACCCGTCACATAACGTGAAGACTTAGCGGCCCAGATTTGATAAACATTTCGGGGTGTAAACCAGTTTAATGGTGCAATATTATGAGTCATTCAAGAAACAACGGTACCTTCTTGAAACTCTCAAAATAAAGCCTGAAAACTTGCACTCCAATGTTACAATTAATACGTTTTCTTGCTGGTTGTTTAAAAAACTCCTTCTCTCTCACAGTCGAAGACGCATCATTTATCTTCTCAGTCTGCCTTGCCCGCACTGCTAAAGCAGGTTTGCCATTTTTTTAGCAGTTATAACCAATCATTTTTCAAAATGTAACCTTAATAAATAAAATGTAACCTCTTTTGTGTCATCGGTCTTAAAGACGAGAAGAGCTAAATGAAGTATTCTCATTTCTTTTAAGTATTGCCACCTCTCTCATACACATTATTCTAATAGGCTGTTAAAATTTAAAATATCTTGAAATACTTAAGATCGTTCGATACGCAAGACCATAAGAACTTCGATAGAAGGAATAAGAAGTTGGTCAGGGAACAATATTTAGTCAATTATTATTTGTCTCGTTTTCAAAATTGATTGGCTTTGGAAATCGATACTGAACAGTTTTGATAATAACTGATCTTTATATGAGGTAAATTCAACGAATATTCTTCTGATTCGGTAAAAATGTAACCAAAAATCCACGAGCTGTCCCATTATACTGTGACATACCAATATGTGGGACATTGTATTGCGTCACATTTATTGTAAACAGGGTGAATTGTAAGAATAGACATATGTAAATATGGCGGCCTAGCAACGATAGACGAGTTGTCGTCAAGGTCAACAAACTTCATTGCTTTGAACCACGGGGCGCGGCTAGTTGATAAAGTAAACTGTTTGGGAATTGGCCGAGAAAACAATGACAGTCTGGGGCGCGGCTAGTTGAATTTGTAAGTAATTTAGGGATTGGCTAGGCATGGAATGACAATGTATTTCGACGGAAGTGGGTCGAATTTTTTCTGAAAAGAAACAGTAGAAAATATGAACCGAGTTTTGAAGGACTGAAAGAGGGGAATATGGATTCATTCCGACTTGTGCCGTGGTGCTGTGCGGATCGTCTGAAGATAATTGATGTTGGGAGTTTGGGAATTGTGAACGTCTACTTTGGAGCGTATGGTTCTCGGACTTTGAATATTGATGTAATATGCGGAAATTGGAAGTTGAAAATATTTCGAGTGCACCAGCTAGAATTGAAACTGTGAATTTGTCGGCTACAGGACTGGGAGTATTTGAAGCAGATAATAGTTTACTGAACTTTAATATTTTAAGTATACGCGTAGAAAGAACTGGGAACTTTTAAAAAGAAAATTAATTAAGACTTATCAACTTATAAGGCGGTGAGGATCAGTGACTTGAGTACACTTGTGCCAGAACGGAAGAAAAGCAGATGGAATTTGGACCTGGAGCCATCGACACCAGGAAAAATTGAAAATGGTTCTACGCGGCGACACCGGCCAAGAGCACGCGAAGACGGGTACTGCAGTATAAGGTTTGAGACTGGTCATGACCGAAAGTACGTTTCGTATTGTTACCAATGGACATTGAATAAACTTACAAGTTTCTGTGAGTAGAAAAGATGATTTTCATTTAGCCAATTCCAGCAAATGAATAGCTAGAAATGTTTATTTGCTTTTCAGATTCCTCAGCCACTCTGTACAGATGGCAGATCGAATAATCGGCTATTAGTAGGCAATAGCGATTATTTCTTATAAGACCCATCGACCCAGTTAGCCGGATATTAATTTATTGGAAATAGCAGTTGAAGATTAATTTTAATAATTGAATTAACGTAATCTTTTCCTGGCGCCCATATTCTTATATACATTTGGAACGGGTTACGTTGAATTAATATTTAATAATATTTGAAGGGCAGAGGAGATATTAAATTTAAAAATTAAATTAGACAGTTTGTTTCAATGCTAACCTTTTGCAACCATATTACCAAAAAGGTAACTAAACATTGTAACAATTTCGGTAGGCCTGGCGGTGAGTTGCTGCCTTGTCCTTGCGTGATGCCCGTCTGCATTCCACGGGGGACGGCCATCGAGCTCGCCTCGTTCCGATCGCAGCGCCATCGATTCTCCTGCCCCCAGCGGCCGCTCTCGCCGCGCTCTCGACGCCGCCTTCATCGATCTGCGCCTTGTCGACGGAAGCTGCGCGTAAAAAAGAGATCCACGATGATAAAGTTGAATGATGGGCGACGTTTAGAAGTATATTAATTAATGTGCGTGTCCAAACAATGCCATAAAAGAATTAAAACCTAAACGTTATCTGTCTATTACACGCAGCCATATCAGATGTATGTCGCTGCGATCGCGCATGCCAATACTAGAGCAGTGGTGTTCGGAGCTGACTGTTATTCGGCACCTGATGCTAATGCAACGCGTTAAAAGTTCGAATCTGTTGCGATGTCAGCGGGTCTCTTCGGTAGACAAAGTGTCGGCATTGTAACTGCTCTTTATTACTATTGGCATGGAGAATTGTGATGAGGCAAACTCAATTAAAGTTGTCTAATAAGTTAAGTACAGTTTTAAAATAAGTGAACAGCAAATATGAGCACTGAGCCATAGGACATTTTATCTAACGAAACATGTGCCTATACAATAAAACAACATAAATGCATCTGATTTGATTTTATTATTTTAATATTGCGTTTTTATGGATGGATTTTTCTTGACCATGTGTATATTTTGTTTCAGGTAAGTAAACTGATACCTCATCTGAACAACTTATTTTGTGGACAAACAACAATCATGTCTCTGTAAGTACAGTACTGGAAACATAAATTGATCGCGGCCGTCTGCGGCTAAGTTCAGCTTTTGCACGGCTTGGCCAGCCCTTGTCATGACGAAACGTCGCAGGCGGAGCCTCACAAACCATCGTAGCCAATCTCAACGCAGGGGGGGAGTGGCCTAACAAAATTACGACGTACAAAATGGCGGGCGCCGCCAGTTCAGATGTGGAAGTATTTTCAAATGCAAAAAACATGAAAGAAACACTTGTATGAACATGAAAGTAAATTCATTGAAATATATATGAACACATAGCACTTAATCACTGTTAACACAATTCTTTTTGAATAAATTACATTGATATCAGATAAAATAACACTAATTTTAGAACAATTATGTTCTTATAGATATTTAAATTCCAATATTCTTGTCCAAACGCAATTATGAACTTTATCAAATGACCAGTTTACTACAGAATTTTGCGATAAGAAAAATGATTATAATTGCATATTTTCAATTGTTCATATGTATATTACATTTGCAAAAATGCAAAATACTGTCTTTCACGAATCGTTAGGACTTCTAGGGAACTATTTCAATAAAAGAAAGTAAAATTCAAAGACCAGCTGTATATTTATCATTAAAGTAACAATTAAACTAGATATTAAGCAATTAATTTGCATCTCATGTCAAAATTGTTATTTTGCTATCATCAAATCAGGGACAATTTGGGGACACTCCCCGTCAGGAAGAGCGCATATTTCGGAATTGTTTATAAAATTGTTAATTGTTGCAAAATTGTTAATTCGCAGTTTTTGGTTCTGGGACATCAGAAAACCCTTCCCACTTTAGAATTGCAAAAATTGGAAATTGTTTATAATTTTACAAATTTTGCAATTCTTTTTTATTCTCTCATCTCAATTCCCTTTACACAAGATGCAAAATTCCGCAATCCAACCGGGGCTATCGTCTTTCGTTTTCGAGATACGCAATTGTTTATAGAATCTTAGCGTCTGATGACAACCCTCACTTGTTTCCAGCCCCCAATTCATTCGTTCTTTGCTATCAAGTATAAAATTCAAATAGTTTTGCAGTGTCTTGCTTTCTGCTGATTAAATTGTATTAACGATTTGTGACTTACGACAAATCGGTGGAAATTGTTGCTCATAAGCTGTTTTTTAACTTTCGATTCTTCATGTATCGTTGACACACGTTTTATTATAAATAAATTCTCTGGCAAATTTCAAAACGCTGAGACTAACTGTTATCCTGCAAATTTGAAGGTTTCTTTGTGGTTGGATGCATTCTATTCAGTAGTGCAAAGTGTATGCCAATATGTTTAACGTCTAGCGAGGATATTCATTATCAACAAATTATTTTGCAAAATGCTTTAGGGATGCATAATGGAACAGCAAAATGGACAGAGCGGTGGCATGAGAGATCATTTTCGTATTTATTCCACGAGGCAAGTTTTAGGCAGCAGATACATTCTGTGTATTAATTTTAATTTTGGTGAAATTGAATCACATGTGAATTTTCAAGTAGAACCATATATTTTTTACCTGTAATGAATATATCAATAGAGAAATTCAATGATGTCTCATTTGTTAATAAGTTAAAGAGTAATAATGTATATTTGACACCGGGCTTGAGCAATCCTTAACTCTAAGGCAAGCAACGCTTATCATTGGCTCTTCTAGTAATTCAAGTGGCCTAGCCTCTGAAGATTTCCCCGTTCTCCTCGCCTTAAAAGGCATAAGAGGCGGAGTCTGTAGAATGTGGCACCAATCCAATAATATTTCCCTCCCCTGGAGAATGCTTCGTTACTCCCTTTTGTAGGAACACGTTCTTGTCGTGTATTAAATTGTGAAAAATAATTTAAATTCAATATAATAAACGAATAAGAGTTTTGTTTGCATTGTAATGCTACACACATTTAAATATAGAAATAAAACATGCAACTAAACAGTATACACATGTTTTAGGGAGACGAAAATTCTTTCTTATTATAACACTCATTTGTATACTTTTCACAGACAACATTGAGAAGTGCACCAGCAATCTGATGATTTGTTCTGGTAATAATCGATCTTATACCTAATTGACATGTAATGATAGAAATTTCTAATGTCTGCTATGGGAAATTAAGCATGAGCTCAGTTAATTTTAATGAGAGAGCAATTTTGTGATGAAAATATTTTTTTAATGCATATATTCCAAATCCATATACTTCCTTACATTAATTAACGTTGTTTCCATTTCCATTGAAGGCGAGGACATAACATCCCTCACGCGCCTATGTTTTGAAATGACCCTCAGAGAGGTCACTTGCTCTAGTCGCCGTGTTATTGAATTGAACTCTTGAAATGTTCTGTTCATACAGTAGTTCCCGAAACACGTAAATTCCAACAGGCGATCTCAAACTTATAGTAGTCACACCCTACTTTCAAACATTAGTAGATACCGCGGACTGTGAGACCGCACGTAAAGTTCGAAACAGACTTCATTCTCGTTCATGAGCATGTGTTAATCTGTCCAACTTTTTTTGTGTCGGAGGGGCTGTGATTCTTGGGGAGATAATAGTGTAGTGGACATGGAAACCACTCTCTGCACCTAAGCGAGTTCGTTTCCTAGTGTGGACAAAACTTTTGGGGATTGGAAACCTTTCTGCGGACTTCATGAATTATTATAATATTGCGATACCAAATAGTGCGTCCTATTATCATTATAGTTTAAATTCAATTTTTTGTCTTTCATGTTGTTTGCATTTTAATCAGTTTTTTGTTTCTTATATAATTTTGTTAATGTATTTTAGGAATGAGGTTTAACTGATGCCAATGTTATTCTTGATTTAAGCTAGATTGCTGTTTCCAAGTACTCGCGGTTCAAGTCACGTCTTATTGCGATCGGTGAGCTGAAGAATACCTGCATTAAGAGTGGACTGACAATATACCAAGCTTCAGAAAAAAAAATTTAGAATCTCGAAGGGAATATTGATGACTAAAATAAAAGATTGTAAAATGTCGCGATCGTAATAGTTGTGACTGTCAATCAAATAATATCCTACCAGAATCTATAGCAAGGGCGGTCAGTTTTGCCCGCTTGGGCATTCGTGTTCCTATTTATGCCTCGCGGGTGCTGCCACTCAAAATCGTCGCTGCAGCGGGCAACGAAAGAAATTTTTGCGCGGAAACATTCCTGGGAGGTGGGAAACTCAATTACAAAAGAGAACAATGTTTTCATGAGGTTTTTATTAAATAAAACATAATAACTGTTATAAAAAGTGCTTATTTATTGGAAAATAGAAAAATTCGTAATGAAAATTTTCTGAGAAATAGAATTATACAGAGTCCCACCAACTATGGGCCACCTCATAACTTCTAAACGGTTCCCGATATCGAAATGAAGTTTTCGCTTACCAATGCGGAATCATGGGGGAAGTAATGTGCGGTAGAGATATAATTCGAAATATTTTTAGTTTTCGAGAAAATTAATTATCTTTGATTTTTTAAATGGGACCATATATTTTTTTCACTAGCGATAGATAATCATAAATAGACGGATGCATTGATGTAACATACGTTAATATTTTGATAGTATATTGAGTATAAAATTATACTTTCAGACATATGATTTGGAACTAAATGTACGAGATTTCCTGTTAGCAACCGTTGCCATTGTCGCATTTGGGGGAGATTGCCTTCGCGGCGCCGGCACTTTTGCGAGAACAGGGGAAAGGTCGTGAAGGCCACTTTCCCCAAAAGCGACAGTGTCGACGGCTGCAAGAAGAAAAATTGCACGTATAATTTCAAATCTCAAGTCTCATAATATAAATATATAAAAACGGGTTTATAAGTTTATATTATTATTGGTTTTTTACATCACTACCAAAGCGTGAACTATTTTTTTTATTTAATCGCAAAAAATCAAAAAATACTAATTCAGCCTTACCAATCCGTTTGAATTCATGTAATTATGCAATTACAAAGTTAATTGTGAATGAACTTAAATTAATTAAGTAATTTAAATTAATTAAATTAAGTTTAAAAAATTAAAGACTATTGAAATATTTTATTGAAGTTTCTCAAGAAAATGGTTCAGTAAATTGGGAGTCAGAAAATAAACGGACGCAGAATATTGCCAGGGAAGTGGGAAAATGAATATTACGCAACACTGTCGCTTAATGTCATCATTTGACGACTTTCCTGCTATCGAAACATCAAAATATTTTAGAAGATAACATTATTATTCAGCTTCATTTGTTAGCATAAAGTACTCGATAAATGGATTAAAACGTACTTTTTTCGTTGAGACTCATCAAGGCTCTAACTTACACGGTAAAGAAGTTATTTCGCCCAATGAAAGTAAGTTAAAATTAATAGTTTTTTTTTTTTTCGAACGTTATTCTGGTGTTTCCATCACCAAACAATTGTAATATCAAAAAACTAGACTATTACCATGCATGCCGCCATTAGTTTTTATTAATCAAAATTTCGATAAAACGTACTGCTAGCACTTCGTTAAGAACATTATAATATGTAATTTCAGTGCATTGTCCATAATCGTTACACTACGCAAAATTGTGTAGAGTGGATAGTTAACGTCAGAAAATAACTCCAGTTACTTGTATTGATATACAGGACAGTTTGGTTAACTGGGCCAGATATTTTTTTTTTGCATTTGTTTATCTTAAGTTAGCCAAACTTATTATATAATAATATGAAGTTAATATAAAAAACAGCAATACAAATTATTAACTTTCAAGTTTTAGCAAATTTCGTGGAATGCAGAAACGTAGACGAAAAAATTAATCACTTAACTGCAGTATGGGATTAACTGATGCTCTTATTGTGGTAAAGTGAATTATTAAAAGAATGCTGAACACAGTTATACGAGTATATTATAAATAGGAGACAGATTTTAATGAAATATCATTTTTACTTTCTTGCATACCTACGTATATACGGAGTAATATACTTAATGTAAAGAAAGTTATGTAATGCTGCGCGAAGAAACGGTGGATTTTCGGCCGAAAAAAATTCATTGCCGGATCCTGATAACGAAAAAGTGGATAAATGCAGTTGCTTAATTAAGAGAAAAAAGTCCTCTTATATGTGATGTAGCCAGAATTCCTATTTTGTTGGTACTTGATACCGAAAACTCAATTGCAAGCGAAACGCCCGCCGTCTGTCCGTCTGTGAACACTACTAGCGCTTAAACCATGCGTAGGATTTTTTTCAAACTGAAGAAACATCTGTCTATCTATCTGTAGTTGAAGCTTTGAAATTTTGAAAACCATTCTTTAAAACTTGGGGGTTTTTAGATCAAGCCCCACGGACATTCTCGAAATTTTCTCAAAAGTTTTGCTCAAAATTTTTTCTTTAAATGTATTGTAATAACAGAGCAAAATACACTTATAAAAGTAGCATAGGTTCTATTTTCACGGTTAACAGGATTTTCAAAAATTGCAAAAGTTTGAATTTTTCTAGCGTCTTCCCACAACTGAAAAAATTGCAAATTTTTTTGCGAAAATTGACCAATTGAATAACAAAAAATTAAACTAATGTTAAAACGATAATAATATAGAAATGTAGCATTACAATAAATACTATGAAAATCGAAAACAGTACACTGATTTTTGGAAGGTTTAGATACCTGTAAATGCCTTTTATCCAAAACCACAAATGTTTGGAATTGATCACTTTTATCAATAATCCTGCGATATTTAAGAAGCTATTTAAACAGTAAAAATGATAAAAAATGCCTTTACATATTTATGGGCTTTAAGAGTGTAATACAAATTTATTGAGGATCCTATTGTATTTTATTTCAATTATCTATGTCTTCGTCTGAAGTTGGGACTCATGGCAGTTGCTTAGGCCAAAGGACGGCCTTGCGAACAACTAGAAAACTAGCAGAAACTTCTACGAATCTAATACGAACGATATGTTAGAAAGAATAAAGATATCAAGTTTAGAAATTAAGAATACTCTTCTTATTCCCTTATATTACAAAATTTCAAAATGTTACCAACTCTCTGATATTTGGAAACAAAATAAAATGGCCGTTTTTGTAAGCTTAAAAAGTCTTCGTACACACCTGTTGAACAAAATATATTACGTTGTTTAATACTGGGTATGAATTCCATTTACTTTGATTATTGTCTCTAGTCTTTTCAACATAGATTTCAGCAACGTTGCCGTAGTCGCAGGGTCAATTAAACTTCGGTCTCTCAGACATGCATGTTTAATATTTTTTTATTAGACAAACTGTATTTTCTATTTTTAATCCCATAACTGACCACATATGACCTACAGGGTCATATGTGATCAGTGAATATTAGGGAATTTAAGACGTGAATGAATTTGCTTTCTTAGTGTTTTAAGGTAGCTATGATCCAGTGGCGCCTCTAGGGTGACCAGATTAGTAACCAGGGAGGGCACCAAATAAAAGAATATTTACCGCTTAAATATCCGACCTATTTTCATTACTGGACATTTGATTGATGCACAAGTCTGGTCTAAGGGATCCCAATTCTTTTGTTAATATTCTGTCTTCATAATTCACGTTTCTGTTGGGTAAATATATTACTTTATTCATGTTAAAAATGGATGACGATATTCATATTGTTTTGTGAAATTTTTAATTTAAAACACGTTTACGAATTCTCGTACAGATCAAAATACAACCAATTTCGCACAGAAGCATCGAGGAAGAGACTTTTTAAACACCGTGCTAACATACGTTCCTAACGTGTTTGCAAATGTCAAAATTCAGGCAGACACATGGCGCGGTCGCACATGATTTGTGACCGACGAGTGCAATAAGCTCACATAATTCCCTCTCACTTTCTTCCCTACAATGATGAAACCATCCTCGTGTTAAAGGGCCAAGCGGCGGCCACAAGCCTCCTGTGTCCAATGCCCTGTTGCCAAATCCTGAGCTGTTGCCACTTGCTCGGTTACCGCTTCCCAGCTAGGATAACAAAAATTACACTGCTGGCTTGAATAGCCGTTACAGCTTTCTTTCGGAAAATAAGGGTTTCAGTGCACCTGGTAATTAGTCGATTCTCAAAAAAAATTAATTGAAAAAAGCACCTACCACCGACGCAGTTATTCACTTTCTATTCATCTGACTACCAATACAAACAATAAAAAACCGGTCTTATTTTCTTGTTTTATTGGTAAAGGTTACGTAATATATTACAACTTTTACACTACTAACGCTTCATTCTTCTAATAAACCTTAAGGAAACGACAGAGACACGGCTGAGAGACAAAAAAATATATAATTATTGAAAAGCAAAACGATATATAAAATTCCACGTCTACAGCTGATTTCAAAGTCATTTGTCAGATACATACTCTAATGTACAGAATAAAAAATGAGTAGTGAAGGCTAGGATTTGAACCCGAGATCTTCAGCACAAGACGAAGCCACCCAACCAAATACGCTACGATATTGTCCTTGGGCAGGTTACTTATGTAGTGTTTTGAATATTACAATGTTCTTGGTGCCAGAAAATTCTTTCGAAAAATCGCAAAAGCTACTGTTTATTTCAGACAAAATTCTATATAAAACGTATTTTAAAATTTAGTATTTAAAACGATTGCACTTGTAAATAAGTCTCCAGCATGTGTATTGGTGGTGTTCGAAAACATATATATTGTCACCATATAACTCAAACTTTTGCGAAAAACACTCATATTTTAAGAAACGTGCACATGAGATGATTTGAAAGACTAATAATGAAGAGCAGATTACATTAAGAAAGAAATATGTATAATTATCTTTCGTCTAACGCAGTGTATTCTTCTGACAACGTTCACAGAAGTAACGAATAGTACACGGAAAACTGCCAGAATAGCAAACATTCGTTTCGGTACATTTTTCAGTTTTAGAGGAATATCATTTTGTCACTCAATACATCTTCATTGTATTAATTGTAATAATTAATTAATTGTATTGTTATATTTTTTTCAAATATACAATTTGTTCGATTTGTTACACACGATTCAAGCAGGAAGCTTTAAGTTAAATTTACTATGCGCACGAATAATATGAAACAATTGAATATTTGTAATACTGAAAAATTAAAACTTTGTATGGAAAAATACTTACAATGTTTTTAAGTACACGTTGCAAAGGTAGCGATATCTCAGTGGCATCGTTACAGTTTTCCCTGTAACGTTACTGACCGCGAGGCCCTAGAGTTCGCTTTCCGACGTTGGCGGATGTTCGACTGTGGTTACATATGTAGGTCGAAAAACTTTGGAGCCGTTTTGAAGAAAAGTTTGAAAATGCTCCCCAGGAGCTTCAACTAAATTACCCCAAAATTTAAAGAATTATTTTCAAAATCGCAGGGCCTCGATTCGGGCCAGATTGTTAATGGAAAATTAGTTTTGACAAAAATTTTATGAAAAGTTACTCACTAGTGTTCACAGAGAAACAGACAAGACAGACCAGCGGACACATGGACGGAGAGGCGGACGTTTTGATATAATAACAACACTCTCTTGGTAACTTAAGACCCCAAAACGTGCAATTCCATTAAATTCTCGACATCGATTTACTGCAACATTACATACATACCTCTCTAAATATTACTTTTGTTACTCCGAATGTTTACGAGGACGTAAAAATAAATATATAAATAAATACACTTTCACACACCACAGAGTAGGTTACACGCAAAAAAGAATAAATACAGAGCCCGAATTCCTGCCCGTCAGAACGCAGTTGTAATGTTATTACATAAACAGGGGATCCCACCAACTATGGACCACTCCCACAACTTGTAAACGGTTCAGGATATCGAAATGAAGTGTTTGCTGAATAATGCGGAATCATGGGGCAAGTAACGAGCCGTAGAGAAATTACCTACAATATTTTTAATTTTCGAGAAATTTAATCATCTTCGATTTTTAAATGGAACTATATATTTTTATCACCAGCAATGGATAGACCATGAAAAGACGATTAAAATGATGTATCATTTGCTAATATTTTGATAGTAACTTGAGTATAAAATTAGGCTTTCTGACATGTGATTTTGAATTAAACGGGTAATCGTGTTGCAACTCTCGCTTTTGGGGAAGGTGGCCATCACAACGTCTAGACTGTTGCGTCTTGACTGAGAGGGGTGGCAGTGGGGGATAAGAGGCATAACTACAGCAATTGTTGGTGATGGCACAGACATCACACTAAGAAATACCAATTTTGACAATCAGAATGGGAGACATTTTCCATTTATTTATTTGGATTTAACTTGCCTTCTACTAAAATTTCAATTGATTGATCGTTCCAAAGAACGATATAAAAAGTTGCTAGCCTGAAGAAGATGCTAATAATAATAAATATCATTTTCAAACTGAACAAGAAGCCAACCACCGTCTCTTCGTTGGTAAATGTCATTTTTAATTAAAATGATCACTCGTCCACTTTGCAACCATACGACTGCTGTTCTTCAATGGAAAAGAAAACTGTACACTTCCGTCTTCTGCATTTTGAAGTTTGAGGCAGCACTTGGCGCTATGAAATGAGAAACTCTCTAATCAGAATGAACAGTAGCGAATGCAGATATGCATTTTTGTTCAAGTTTTGTAGTTACACTGATAGAACTGTCAAGAGTATTTCAAGTTTTTTATTACTTTGTTCTTTTGGTAGTACGTGTTTAAATAGTAAGTTAAGTTACTGTGAATAATAAGAGAAAATGTCTACCTATCTATTATTTGTTGAATTAATCAAGATATTACAATGAAAACCTTTAAGAATTCATTCGCTTCCCATATATTAAAGTGATAGCTTGTTTCTGCACTGAGTTCGAGTTTTGTAAATTTAGAAATGACCTTTATAATAATAATAATAATAATAATAATAATTATTATTATTATTATTATTGATGTTATTGTTGTTGTTGTTGTTATTATTATTATTATTATTATCGTTTTCGCTACAATATTTTTTATTTCGTTCTTTTCGATTATCGTTGATTTGGAATTTCAGAAGAAGAAAAATTCAACTCAGATGAACAACTGGGAAAAAATTCTCATTCAGATCGTTAAAATTGATGTTTGTTCATATGTTTTTCATGTCAAGATCATGAATTGCTGCAATTACACCTTCATCCTACACGGCCATCCCTCTTACACTCCTCTCTTCACAAAACAGTATCAACGTCGCGAAGGCCACCTTCCCAAAACGGCGACTGTTGCAAAGGCTACCCGTGTACTTGAAAATCTGATGCCAAAAAATCTAATTTTATACTCAAATTACTCTTAAAATACTAACATATGATAAATCATTTTATTCCAATATTCATGATGATAACATTGCTGATGAAAAAATATATAGTTCAATTTAAAAAATCAGAGATGATTAAATTTCTCGAAAAATAAAACTATTATAGAGAATTCCTCTACCAGCATGTTACCTGCCCCAAGATTTTGCATTGTTCAGCGAAAACTGCAACTCGATACCCTGAACTGTTTAGAAGTTATGGGGGTGGTTCATATTTGGTGGGACACCCGGTATCATATAAACATTAGAAACCCTATGTAACTTGATCGATGATAAATGAAAGCGATTGCTGTATACTAAGCGAATGAATAGGGATGACTAAATACGTCTCGTAGTGGAAACCTCGAAATGTTTACTTTTCATAGCGTCAACTTCGGGTAGCTATATTTTCTTAATTAAACCCCAAAATATCCAAGCAATTATTTCAAATTAAATAAAACTACATTTTTATTGACAATAATACTAACCTGATATGACTTTCTACAAACAATTATAAAGAGATGTGAACTTCTTCATCCTAAATTTTCATCCTAAATCGTTACTTTTAATTTTAACGATTATGTTAATGTTTGCTACTCAGAGACACGGAGCACGCTCGAAAGAACACAATAAGTAAACGAAATTGAGGATATTATGATTATTATGTCGTAGTAGCTTCATTGTTGAAATGACGACTGATTCTTTCATATGAGATTTTCTGTGTTTCATGAAGATGACCTCGGCGTATACGTATTTCGAAGACGTGTAAACTTCCATGATTTTGACGCGATAAGCGATGACCTCAAACAATCCACTTCGATTCAGAGGGTAGTGTCAAAAATCATTGGCGTGTTAGTGTCGAATGGAAAAGAATGCGTCTAGGAATTGTTCTGAACTTGGAATAATTGAATTTTAAAAACATGTTTATTTGCAAACTTTGCACCTTCATTGAAATGTACTTAACTGTATACGTAAGTTCACATTCCTTCAATTACAAAGGTCCATAAATAAATATATGTCAATACAGTATTATAATAGCATTATTACTTTTTCACATATTCCATGCTGATGCTATATGCTTCTAAAGGCAGCAGACTTACTGGTTAGAATGAAATTGTGAATGTTATAACAATGTATTTCGTATTTGGAACGTGTGAATACTGAGGAGCCGGAAGCTTTAATGTCTATATTTATACGTCAAGACAATTAATGCAAAATTATTATTTTCTTGTATATTTAATTCGAAAAATTTTCCACAATTTTATATGTAAAGAATTGGCTTCCTAAGAAGGTGGATAAAGGCTTTCTCGAGGGAAAGCGAGTGTTACGATTTACGCTTACAAGCTCAGCCTATTTCGCCTTGAAACGTGTGGAGGAAGGACGCAATTTTCACTGGGAGGTATTTCTGGAAGCCAATTGATGACTCTTTCTTGCTCCCAAGTTGAAGATTGTTCGGTAGCCGATTTGAGTAGTATTTTAAAATTTATGCTGTAATTGTTAAACAAATGGAACTTAAAGTATTTAGAATAAAATGAAAAATTAAGGAGCTGAAAACCAGGAATATCTAACCAGCAACAACTTTCGTGGCAATTAATGCAAGCTTTGTGGCCGCTTGTCCCCTCCACCCCTTTAGGAACTTCAAATGTAACTAAGCGAGCCGTTGCAAAACGGCTTGTAGAAAAGCTTAACGTGGGAACTGCCAAAAAATAGTTGTCATGACATGCTAATTTCTTATAAACAATTACGTATCTCGAAAACGAAAGAAAGCGCTAATCGGATTGCGGAATTTTACATCTCGTTTAAAGGCAATTTTAAAAAAGCAATATGTTTTTTTGTAAAATTCAAAAATTTATAAACAATTTCCAAATTTTGCAATTTTAAAGTGGGAAGGGTTTTCTGATGTCCCAGAACCAAAAACTGCGAATTAACAATTTTGCAACAATTAACAATTTTATAAACAATTCCGAAATGTGCGCTCTTCCTGACGGGGAGTGTCCCCAAATTGCCCCTGATTTGATTAGAGCAAAATAACAATTTTGACATGAGATGCAAATAAATTGCTTAATATCTAGTTTAATTGTTACTTTAATGATAAATATACAGCTGGTCTTTGAATTTTACTTTCTTTAATTGAAATGGTTCCCTAGAAGTCCTAACGATTCGAGAAAGACAGTATTTTGCATTTTTGCAAATGTAATATACATATGAACAATTGAAAATATGCAATTATAATCGTTTTTCTTATCGCAAAATTCTGTAGTAAACTGGTCATTTGATAAAGTTCATAATTGCGTTTGGACAAGAATATTGGAATTTAAATATCTATAAGAACATAATTGTTCTAAAATTAGTGATATTTTATCTGATAACAATGTAATTTATTCAAAAAGAATTGTGTTAACAGTGATTAAGTGCTATGAGTTCATATATATTTCAATGAATTCACTTTCATGTTCATACAAGTGTTTCTTTCATGTATTTTTCATTTGAAAATACTTCCACATCTGAACTAGCGGCGCCCGCCATTTTGTACGTCGTAATTTTGTTAGGCCACTCCCCCCTGCGTTGAGATTGGCTACGATGGTTTGTGAGGCTCCGCCTGCGACGTTTCGTCATGACAAGGGCTGGCCAAGCCGTGCAAAAGCTGAACTTAGCCGCAGACGGCCGCGATCAATTTATGTTTCCAGTACTGTACTTGATAGACCGATCATTTCGGTTTCAATTTTTCTATAAATAAATGTGCTAAATTTTATATTACAACATACGCGCAAAACCTCGCGTGAATGTTAGATTCTCCACAAATGAGATACTACTTAATAAAATGCACTGTAGCCTTTCCTGGAATGCTCCACACTCAATCGGTGAAGGAACATGGTCAATTGTCAAGGGGTGAACATCGTGCCATTTTTAAAAATACGTAAATTCGTATTTTTACAACGTACTCGTATATTACTAGTAGAAATAGAAAAATTAAAGATAATTTAAATTTGAGGTGTAATATAATTTTACGGTGGAAAATTCTTTTTTTTTTTAAATAAAACATATTCGGTATTTGTAATTAATTATTTTAATCGGATTTTGTAGATTTTTAATGACTGTTATATTAAGTACTTTTGAATGTATAATTATTAAATTAATTGAATGTGGACATATATCAGTATTTCGAATTCTTATCGTCGATAATTATTATTAAATAATATTTTGCATATATTTAATTTTATCTTTGTATTGTATGTGCCTTATTTTACGTGGTGAGACTCAGGCCATGAGGCCTGCTCTTCCGCCTGACCACGCAAATTCTGCTACGCTCCTTTCACCAACCATGGGAGAAAGAAGGTATTACTTGGGCGACGAAACAGGCGATTGGGCGACGAAACAGGCGATTGGGCGACGAAACAGGCGATTGGGCGACGAAACAGGCGATCTATCAACTATCTATATCTTGACTACATTCATATAGAAATGATACGTCAAAGGTTGACAAGATTACATGGGTGCTAAATTATCTCATTGGCTTCTTAAAAGTAGTTATAATAAATTGCCAAAAGTTCCAAACTTGTAATGACTTGTAATGTAATGACATACGAGTTTCTTCTTAAACAACACTCCATAAATACTGTGTTTTTCAAATGTTCAATCTGTAATATAAATTGTCTTAACTACTTTTGTAAATAATTAATTAGGGCTATTGTGAACGGCAATGATGGCTGTAGAAAAGTCAGAATTTGGGAAAAATGATAAATGTAGAAAACAAAATTGTTGGTAGATTTAAATAGGTGATTTGAAAAGTAATTTGATTTCAGTCTCAATTTAAATCAGTGATGTATGTGAACTGATTTAAATCACCGCTTCCATTACAAAACTTAATAGACACGGAGATCTCCGAGCGACCACTTATCAATAAATAATACTTTATGTTTAAGTACGATCACTTACTACGACTAGTGTACTTGAAGCGAGTGACTATGTAAAGAAGTCCAAACTTGCTCGAATAAGTAAATATTTGACCCTCTCCGTTTCACAAATCCGCACAAACACGATCATCTGCAGTCAATCCGGCGGATTAAACTGTTACGAACAAACACCATCAGCTGCTGATTTTAGTCTTGATAAGGATTATTGGTTAATCGGACCCTGAGCAGCTGTGCATAAAAAAAAACTGTATCGATTCGTTTCGTGAAATCTGTTGAAGGTGAAAGTTGTTCCGTTAAACCCATGAGACCCGGTAAATCCGCATGAGCAAAAATACCTCTGGAATTACTTGGAGGTACATATAGCACGCAACGCTACATCCGGAAACAAGGACGGGATAAGCTTGCGGATACCTCGGCCTCATTACACCGGGGGCGATTCTGAACTCAACTGCCAGGGTAATAGGCGGAAACCACGATCCAAATCTCGGAGATCGATATAGAATTTCTGGTGAGAAAAAAACAGTTGCTATTTTTTCTCTTTCCCCCGCATGTCATTCCCTATTGCTACTCACTCCCGTCATAGTATCCAGATATTATATGCAAAGAATGAATTACTTGTTTCCTTTAAGGTACGAGATAAAATTAAATTATGTTATCATTCTTACGATTATGCATTGTTGGTGTTAGATGTTGACAAGTCAGTGTGAGAGTTTCACAACTTTTTTCCAGAAAATCAGCACGTGAGTCACTTATCTATCCAGGTCCAGCCGTACGGCGTAAGTGCTGGAATGACTAAAGACTGTGGGCTGTGGGCTGGACGGTGGGCCGGCCGCGGGTTCGACCGCCGCGCCGCGCCGGGCGGCCGGCGGCGCCTCGTTTGCATGCCTGCCGGCGGCCGCCGCTCCACGGGCGCTGTTCGGCGAGGCATCTGCGATGCTATCGGCGCAGTTGGCTTTCTGGACCCGATCCGGAACTCGGCGGGCGAGTCGAGTCGCCTCGAGTCGCTTCGCGTCGCGTTGCCGCCCACGCCTCCGCGTACGACGACGCCTCGCCCCGCCCCGTCCCGCCCCGCCCCGCTCCGCCCCGCTCCGTTCCGCTCCGCCCCGCCCCGCCCCGCCCCGCCCCTCCCCGCCCCGCCCCTCCCCGCCCCGCCCCGCCCCGCCCCGCCCCCAGACTCATCCGCCCCCTCACACGGGGCTGCAGCCTCCGAAGCCTCCTCCATTGGATTAAATCCCCCATGCTCTCTCCTCTGGTCGCCCCCGCCCTGCTCCGTCCCACCCATCACACCCCGCCCCGCTCCGCCCCGCTCCGCCCCGCTCCGCCCCGTCCTACTCCGACCCGCCCTGCCCCTCCCTGCTCCTCCCGCCCCGTTCGGCCCACCCCGCCCCGCTCCTCCCCGCCCCGACCTTCCCCGTCCCGCCCAGCCTTACTCAGTCTGACCCTGTCCCGACCTACCGCGCCCCGCTCCGCCCTACCCCGCCCGTTCACCCACATATTTGTTTTGTATCGTTACATGAATAGAGAAGATGCATCGTAAGTAACTGAAGGGGATAGAAACTAAAACTGTAATGAACCCTGAACCCCTGAACATGAGGAGTCTAGGACGAAGAAAGAAAGCGCGACACGCACTTAGGTTCACTCGTACTACACTCGCAGACACACGTGCGTGAGTGTACATGCAATGAACACAAATTTATACGCACATAGATATGCACACAATCACAGATACGTAGTAAACACGCGTACGCGCCTCCCAGCGGCCTCTCGCGTGTCGGCGGCGGCGGCGCCCGCGCGCTCAAACCGCTTATCTGCCATCTCCGGCGGGCGGGGATGATTTACTCGGGTGCGCGCCGCGGGCGGGGCCGCGGGCCCGCCTGACACCGGAGCCTCCGGGCCGCGGCGGACCGGACCCGGCGCGCCGGACCCGGAGCGGAGCGGGCCACGGCACGCGTGGGGGGGGGGGCGGGCGGGAGAGGGCAGGTAACCGGAGAGCCCTCCGGCGGAAATGGGCCGTGAAGTGACAGCTTACTGAAGTAAAAATGGCTGCGGCGGTGGTGGACAGTGGCGGAGGTAGGACTTGTCGCGACCGGAATGCTCTGTCCCTCTGATGAAGAAAGAAAAAAAAATGAAAATATATTTGAAAAGGGAGGGGTGGATGTTGAAGGGAATTGAGGAAGAAGGGACTGGTGTAAATTTCAAGAGGTGGCAGAGTAACTGATGCCTATTCGTTGATCAAAGGTAGAGATATGATTATTCCCTAATTTATGAAACCTGTGAATGTAATAGAGGACTGTTTGAGATTTGTTTCCAAGGTCGCTAGTGATTTGGGAAAATAACTGCGGAGACAGTTGCTCGGATCACTAGGCACCGACAGGTGGCGCTCCAAACCCAATGTTGACGACAGCAACGTAGCAACGAAGGAGATACAAGAAAACCATGATGAATGATGGTGGGATGACGGTGGATGTGACAATATGGACATGCGTTGCAACGGTGAAAACTTCGCTGAGAAAAAATTGAAATATTATTAATTGAGCTGGAAATATGAGTTTTCGTGAATCGTTCTATCGGAAGAATGCAAGGAGAAACTTCTCCTTCATAACCTCTGCCCCTCCTACTCCTCTCGTTCTTCACATGCTCCGTGGCGCCGTGGCTCCTTCGTCGCCCCGTTTCTCCGTCACGCCTCCATCTCTCTCTTTCACCGTGTCTTCCGCTTCGAGTCGTCACTAACAGTGGTGGTAGTAGAAGTTGTCCGAAGTTCCGGTTTCGTTCAATCGCGTGATGGTAAACAGAAATGAGCGTATTGAACAACCTCCTACGACGACATCCGAAAACATCGGCGTCGGACAAGTACCTGTTTCGTTTGCTTCTGCCCGTCTGACGTCGTCCAGTGAAAATTTCGGCCAAAATCGGCTCCACTGTGACAGAAGACCGGGGCTCTAGCGAGCGAAAGGGCGTTTGGGCGAACGGCTAGCCAGTCATCCTGCCTGCCTGCCTGCCTGCCTGCCTGCCTGCTTACCCGCCCGCCCGCCCCGCCCGCCCGCCACCCCGACCCGCCCGCCCGCCGTCCCGTCCCGCCCCACCCCGCCCCGCCCCGCCCCGCCCCGCCCACCCCGCCCCGCCCGCCCGCCCACCCAATGCCCGCCCGCCCGCCGAAACCCGAGCCCCGCGGGTCGGGCGAACGGTCGGACGGGCGAGCGGGCGAAGGCAAGGCAAGGCAAAGCGGGCGGCAGGCCGGGCGGGCGCCCGTAAATCTGCCTTATCCGCTCGCCGCATCGCGTCGCTGCCGCCGCCGCCACCAGCCAGCAGCAGCAGCACCAACAGCAGCAGGAGCGGCCGCACCGGGTGGTTCTAGCGCCCACGTCGGAAGGCGGCGGTGGGCCAGGTGCGAACAAGGGCGAGGAGGATACAGTTGGCTTCCAGTCGGTTGAGGGGCGTAAACCAATAGAAGCGCTCGCAAATGCACGCCTATCGACAAAGAGCTGCAAACACGACACATGGATAGTGCAAAGGAGACGACATACATGCGTGAGTATCTCAAAATGTAGCCTCTCTGAAAGATATAAGTAAGCATAAACGCTAGATTTACAATAGTAGAGATATCAATGAACACTTTTGAGATATGTCGAGAATATTTCCCAACACACGAGGGTGAAATATTTAACGTTTTAAGGTATTTATTTACCATAAAACATAACAACTTTCAATTGAAGTGTAGCAAAAGGAAGAATTCTTGGAGACGTTGCACATCTATGTGTGTTATCACCTTCGCCCAAAGATCATCGCCTGCACGTGAAGAGTCTTTATTATTATTTCCCCAAGGAGCATGGTCCTGCCGAAGGTATCATTCGGCTCTATTAGTACGAATTTGGTTCTTCTTCACAATGAGTAATTTGTTCAAAGGGCCTCTTTTGAACCTACCGTTGTTTTTGAGATCCTAAAAATTTACGAAATTAATAAAACGTATTACAAGGACACGAAAGGATAGAAGGAATACGAAGTAATTATTGAAGAAGTGAGTATTAAGAAAGAATGAGTAGCAGATATAAGTCGCAAAAAGTCAAGGAATTTCAGAGTCTAAGAGGATGAGGAAATAGTTTCCAAGGTGCGGTTAAATCCATCTTCCGAGCCTACACTTGTTTTGAGTGAATGATTTCTCCAATTCGAAATAGGTGTAAGTAAAAGGATGACATTAGTGATATCTTTGTTGAAGATATAGTATAACCGTTATTGTAATAACGAAGGGAGTGACAAATACGATGGGTTCAAATAGAAACAGAGTTTAATTTAATGAATGAGAGGTGAGTGGCGAGAGGCAGAAAGCAGTGATGAGTACATAATTCGATGACAGTAAGAGAAAGATGCGATATCTGCTATCTTGAACCGAGATAACACATAAAATAACGCTGTACGATGATAGTGAAAGTGTTGAGACTGGTAGAATCTGATGGAAATGTGGGAAAGCACGCAGGCGAGTTCGTGAGTTGCAAATCAAACGCAAAATTCTCCCGCGGAATGTTGCACAGGTGAATCACTCGAGAGGTCCAACCGAGCCAAGATGGGTTTTTGGTAAGAGGAGCGTGGACAACGGCCTGGGTCGCGGTGGCGACTTCGACTAGGCAGCAGCAGGAGTCTCCACCAGCCCCGCATTCCTCGCGCCAAGTCCCCTCCGCCTCCGCCTCCACCGCTCCTGCACCACTGCCATTTCCGCCGCCGGTACCACCGCCTCCGCACCCGCTGTCTACGCCGCCCACGCCCCCGCCGTCTCCACCGCCACTGGCTTCGCCGTCACCGCCGTCTGCGCCACCGTCGCCTACGTGTTCGCCTCCGGTACCATCCCCTTCGCCTCCGCCGTCTCCACCGCCACTGGCTCCGCCGTCACCGTCGCCTACGTCCCTACCTCCGTTACCATCGCCTCGGTCCCCACCGTCTCCGCCCCCGCTGTCTCCACCGCCCACGCCCGCGCCGTCTCCACCGCCACTGGCTCCGCCGCCACCGCCGTCTCCGCCACCGTCGCCTACGTCTCCGCCTCCGGTACCACCCCCTCCGCCCCCGCCGTCTCCGCCCCCGCTGTCTCCATCGCCCACGCCCGCGCCGTCTCCACCGCCACTGGCTCCGCCGCCACCGCCGTCTCCGCCACCGTCGCCTACGTCTCCGCCTCCGGTACCACCCCCTCCGCCCCCGCCGTCTCCGCCCCCGCTGTCTCCATCGCCCACGCCCGCGCCGTCTCCACCGCCACTGGCTCCGCCGCCACCGCCGTCTCCGCCACCGTCGCCTACGTCTCCGCCTCCGGTACCACCCCCTCCGCCCCCGCCGTCTCCGCCCCCGCTGTCTCCATCGCCCACGCCCGCGCCGTCTCCACCGCCACTGGCTCCGCCGCCACCGCCGTCTCCGCCACCGTCGCCTACGTCTCCGCCTCCGGTACCACCCCCTCCGCCCCCGCCGTCTCCGCCCCCGCTGTCTCCATCGCCCACGCCCGCGCCGTCTCCACCGCCACTGGCTCCGCCGCCACCGCCGTCTCTACCACAGTCGCCTACGTCTCCGCCTCCGGTACCATCGCCTTCGCCATCGTCGTCTCTGCCACCGCCGCCTCCGCCATCTTTGCCACCAGCGTCTCCGCCGCGCTACTGCCTTCGCCACTGTCCCCTCTACCATTGCCGCCTTCGCCATCGCCGCCTTCACCACCACGTCTGCCTGAGTCACAACTGCCTCTGCCACCATCTTCACCTCCCCCTCCCACCGCCACCGCTCCCTCCAGCAGCCCTAAATCCATTTCCGCTACCATCGCCTCCGCCACCCCCGTTACCCACTGGCTACCTCTGCCTCCTCGACGCGCCTCCTCCCCCTCCGCCCCCGCCGCCGCCTCGGCGTCCGCTGCCTCCTCCACCGTATTGAAATGCAAATGGCGAGACCCTCGTCTCGGAGACACGGGAATGAAGATACGAGCGCCTCCCCCGCCGCGTGCAGGTGCGCGGGCCCACCGCCCCCCCTCCTACTCCCCCCCTCTTCGACCCCCCCACTCCAAGGCGCTCGGGACGGCGAGGGCACCGGTTCGAATCCTCACAATAAAACTCTGCCACCGACTTTCCTGAAACATGTCAATCTCTGGATGAACTCTTGACTCAATGAAGCCGTGCATGGTTTTCAATCGTTTTTTGCTGATGACACGCTTAACAGAACCTCGCGAGACGTTTACACGCTCCAATAGGATCCTTGAGACGGGTCTCTCCGCACCACCTAAGGAACATTTTCAGATTCGTACGTTGTTGTTATGTGATATATTGAGATGGAGAGAGGGTCTGGTGGGGTGACCCACATTTTCGCTACTTGAATAAAAACAATACATATAATTCTTCAATCTTGCAACACACCAGGAAGCACTTTGCGAGAACACTCCTCTTACAAACCGTTGTAATGCATTGGAAATGAGTCATCAAGTTCTTCGACCAGACGACACATGACATCTATTTGATATTTTATGTGCCATATAGAATACGTTTATAGCCAAACTGCGACCTTTCGCTTTGGAATTGTATGAATTTTCAGGCGAATAGACTCACCGTGGATAGAAGCAATTTTCCATTTTGATTATTATTGAAATGACAACTAATAAAGTAGCTGTCATTCAAAATATAATATTAAACTACCAAAACATTCCAACTCCAGCTCCTTTTCAGCTGGACAGTTCAAAAGTACTTCCCCGTCGTTAGCCTTATCACAATGTCGAGAGAAGACCGTCGTTACGATCTTCAGCACGCACATCATGGAGACATTGCGACGTGATAGTTAGTATCGATACCAATGACAAAGAAGTGATGAGTTGAATAGCTGTAACTTAATCCCTACATCGGGCGTTCGTTGATTTCAATTCAAGATTTCAAATAAGAAAATTCTATGAAGTCGTACACTTCCGCGGCCAGAGTCATGTGAATGATCTTGGCTGTCCGGGTGACGCCGCGTCGAAGGCTGTATTGCCGACGTTTCGTCCATCATTTCGTGCTTTTCCTCTGGGCCGGTCTGCCCTCAGGGTCTGCCCTCAGGGTCTGCCCTCAGGGCTGACCAACCCTGAGGAAGAACACGAAAAAATGGTCGAAACGTCGGCAATACAGCCTTCGACGCGGCGTCACCCGGACAGCCACGATTATTCACAAGAAAATTCTAGTCATTCGACAAAGCACTCGATAATTTTCAACACTCAAGGTAATTTCAATAAATTTTTATTGCACATATTTCGAATTATCTTGAAAAAATTACATTCTACGTACAATTTAGTGCTTTTTCGTTAAGACAAGAGCCGTATCTGTAATAAAAAATTCCAAAACTCTTTAATTCTTGCAATGAATGCATCAGCAAGGACGGCGCCACGCCTCGACACCACCTTCAGCGCCTCACCCCGCGCCACCTCTGCTCACCGTGCGCGTCAAATTTACGGCGAGTTCTGTTTTAACGCGGCGCGCGGACGTTCGCGCCAGCCCATAAATACCGGCGGGCGGCGGAGGACGGGCAGCGCGCGGCGCGGCGCGGGGCGGGGGTGGGGGCGGGGGCGGGGGCGGGGGCGGGGGCGGGGGCGGGGGCGGGGCGGATGCGACTTGACTTGACGCGCGCCGCCCCCGCCCCGTCAGCGGCCTCACCGTCGCCGCTACTGCGCACCGGCTGCTTGCGCCGCTTCGCCGTCGCCGGGCGCTGGCTCTCGCGGCCACCACGCCAAAGAACACAGTGCCCGCCGTTCCGCCTACACCTCGCCTGCCCACGACGACATTCCGTCATCCCATTTCACCCTCTCGTCGTCCCTCCCAGCGCGCGGGTTGTCCCGTCATCCCGTCGTTCCTGTTTCGTGCGTCCCCCCCAACTTGTAGTTCATCTTTCCACCATCTCGCTGTTCCATTTTCCTGTTTCATTTAATTTGCCGTTCTGCCATCTCGCCTTTCCGCCATCTCGCCATTCCGTCATCTCGCCATTCCGCCATCTCGCCATTCCGCCATCTCGCCATTCCGCCATCTCGCCTTTCCGCCATCTCGCCATTCCGCCATCTTGCCATTCCACCATCTCGCCATTCTGCCATCTCGCCATTTCACCTTCTTGCCATAAGACCGTCTCACTCTCTCGCTATAGTACCAGTCCGTCGTATCGTTTCGCCAAGATCACCGTTTCGTCATTTTATCATTTCGTCGCCCTATCATCCCACAATCTCAAACCTCGATATCTTCCAACATACCTTCCTACCGTTCCATCATTTGTCCATCCGACCACGTCCCTCCCCGCCATCCTGCCGATCTTTGACCTAGCCACCTCCCACTGTCTTCCGCCAGCTCAAAGCCCGCGCTGCAGCTGGCGCCCAGACACCTCTTCCACCTCTTCCCGCAACGCTTCTCATCTCCGCGCGATTTCAGGACCCTGCCCTGCTCCTACCAACCCAGAAGTAGTATTTTCGAGTGGAACTCTGTTCTTTTTTCTCGAAATGTCTCATTCACAGTAGCCCTGTAGGGGCGGGAATTCATTTTTCAAAGGAACATCAGTTTGTACTACTGCCTCGTGGCTTTAGTAAGAGAGGGAGGGGGCTTTATCTTAAATATAATAAGTCGGTCAGCTAAAACTTCTTAATTCTAGCTTAAATCTAATAGTTAAAATTTGTGATAGACGTGCGTCTACGTAATTTAAAGTAAAAGTCTTTTACTATTTTTCTTAGAACTAAATATTAAGAAGTTTTGGAATACACTGGCTACTTGCTATTTTCACCACCACAGACTCCACTAGTGACTACATCGTCACCGCCTCTTACATTATTCAAATATCTTATCCATCATTATTTCCTTCTCTTTACATTGTGTTCGTCGCATTAACATTCTGTCTGCCTTCCGCCCAACCTTACCCACTTTTCAGACGCTCCCATCTTCTCTCTTCTCTCTTCCCCTTTCCAGCTCAGCTGCCATCGTCAGCACCATCTTCGTCCCCACCACCACCGCCCCGCGCGCCTGTTGACTGCGACGCCACGCCGAGCGGAGGCGAAGGCGGGGGCGGAGGCGGGGGCGGGGGCGGGGGCGCTGTGTAATTTCAGAAAAGCGACAGCTCATTCAGCGCCTGTGCCGCGGCCCCACAATGGGGCCCATTCTTCGGTTTTTTAACCTGCGCCTCCGGAGCTGTCAGCTTTCACACAGGACTTCGTTAAATTCCGACCGCGCACAAAAGGCCCCGGGGCGAGAAGGATATGGCGGGCGGGCGAGCGGAGGCGGGCGGCGCGGAGGCGGGGGTGGAGGTGGGGGCGGCGGAGGCGGAGGCGGTGGGGGCCGAAGGCACGAGAAGACGGCGATGCTCCAGGAAGGCAAGGTTGTACTAGAATCGGAGGAGGCTGCGGGAGGAGGGGCAGTTGGAGCGATGGGAAAGTGGAGACGAGGGTGGAGGGGACGGCAGGAACCGTAGGGGGAGTGAGGGCAATTGAGGGTTTGGAAGTGAGGATACGTATATGACAGAGGCGGAGGATCTGACACAGGTGGCTTGGCTAGTGAGGTTGTAGGTGAGGCAGGTACGGAGAGGTCGGTGGAGGTAGCAATAGAAGTGGCGGTGGTGATGGCGACGGGGTCGCCGGTGGCCGGTGTGGGGTGTGGATGGATGTTGCTAACGCGGCGGAGGCGGTGGGGGCGATGGTGATGGACGGCAGGGGTGGCAGAGGCGATGAATAGTGAATGTGGTTGTGGGGGCGCGGTGGAAGTTGCTGTGGACACCGTAGCGGCGTGGGGCTGCCGGCGCCGCACTAGCATTGGTAGCGGTGGAGTAAGCAAGGGCGGCGGCAACGGTGATGCCGGGTCGGCAGGGGTGGCAGAGGCGATGGAGGCAGTGCAGGGCAGTGAGGATTGTGGGAACGCAAGGGAGGCTGCTGCGGGCAGTCGCATGGGGACGGAGGCTGCAGAGGCAGTGAGGGTGGTGGAGGTGGCGCGGGTGGCAGAGGTAGTGGGGACAGTGAGGGTTGTGGGAGCGCGGTGGAGACTGTAGTCGGCAGCGGAGCGGCGTGGGGTCTGGGGCTGCAGGCGCGGCAGAGATGCTGGGAGCGGTGGGACGCAAGGGCGGCGAAGTGGCAGGGGCAGTGAGGTTGGTGGGAACGAAGAGGAGAGGGGACGGTAGCTGCAGGCAGGGGAGTCGGTGGAGGTGGCGGGGGTGGCAGAGGCGATGGAGACAGTGAGGGTTGTGGGAGCGCACCGGAGGCTGCCGTGGGCACTGGAGCGGCGTGGGGACGGAGGCTGCAGGTGCGGCAGAGGTACTGGGAGCGGTGGGTGGCAAGGTGGCAGGGGCACTGAGGTTGGTGGGAACGAAGCGGAGAGGGGACGGTAACTGCAGAGGCAGTGGAGTCGGTGGAGGTGGCGGGGGTGGCAGAGGCGATGGAGACAGTGAGGGTTGTGGGAGCGCACCGGAGGCTGCCGTGGGCGTGGGGTCGGGGGCTGCGTTGAGGACGGTGTGGGCGGCGCCCGAGGGCGCGTGGAGGGCGCGACCGCCGAGCCGTCCTCCCCCTTCCCCTCGCGTCCTCGTTAGGTGTGGCTTTGTGCGGCGCGCGGAGCGGTCTGGGCTGGAGGCGAGGTGGCGGGCAGGCTGTGAAATTAGGCGCGGGGCGGATTTCCACGTGGCGGTCCTCGTTGGCGCGAGTATTGATGTTTCAATTTCGGAGCGGTGCCGGGCGGTCAGGTCGCGGGCGGAGGCGGCGGCCAGGGGCGAGCACAGTGGGCCGAGAGGATTCCGAGCCGCCGCACGAGAAGCCCATGTTTTAAAACTTTGAAGCGACTTCTGCCTCCGAGCAGCCAAAGTCGCACCACTAAAAAAATAAAATAGCAGATGGGATACCTGTCGTTCTTTTTAATGAATTTTTACTAATGTTGGGAATTTGTTTCCGTAAAGAGATAGTTGTATCTTTGAATGTCAGTTTTATTCTTTTACTGCATAATTATTAACACTTTATTTCGTATTTCAAGGCAATTCCTGAGTATTAACCCTGTAAAATCCCACATAAGCAAAGGTCTTGTGCATTGCTGCAAGGGGATGGCGTTTGGAGCCCATCGCGTTAATTCAGATTTCATTGGTGTTTTGACGCTCACGATAGTTCGAAAGTTCAGTTTTCTAATCAATAATGCTGACTTTTTTTATCCACTGCTGACAGCTTTTTTATCCACAGCTCAAAATTTAACTAACACTTGTGATAAATTGCATCAGATGTTACTTACACATCAAATATCGAAGATCTTCAGGTTCCTAAAAGATTGAAACCTTTGAAAGACATTGCAGGTAATATGAGTCCCTCCCCCTGTAGAAAACAAGTACAGACAAATAATTTTATGTTAGGATGTTTCCTAATAATTCAGAATCCATTACTGCAATAACTTTTTTCATACAATCGTGCGTTTTCTCAATTTTGTTCATATCCTTTAATTTGAACGACAGTTATTACCTTCTACAGTAAACTCTCGTTAGCACAAACTCGCTTAACACGAATTTCGCGGCAAAACGAAGAAAACTTCGGTCCCAGTAAGGGATTACACTAATATGGGCATTTATAATACTCGGATAACAGGAATTTTTATAACACGAACTCCGATAATTTCGGTCCCTTGGAAGTCGTGTTAATGAGGGTTTATTTAATCTATTACAGGTTAAAAATTACAATGCATTCTTCATATCATTGATCCTTCTGGAATTAATCGTATATTGACATAACGAGCACCTGTTTATTGCAATTCTTCAGTCGCTGTCTGGAGGAGAATTCCAGCGGCCGGCTGCTCTGATTGGTAGTTTTCCGTGGTTTCTCCGATCAACACCAGGCGAATGCCGGAGCCGTACCCTACCAAACGGGCCACGGACCGCGCGCAACCTATCCTTCCTCTTACACACACTCTTACACTAACATGCACTACACTACCACATATTCCGGGAGACCGGTCGGGAGCTTAGAGCTTGTCCCGACTGGGGCGGTGCCCCGCTGGTGGAAGAGTCCTGGTTAGGGGGAAACCCCACTAGCCCACGGTAGGTCGCCGCCGGATCTCGCCATCCAGCGGGGGAAGATCACCGCCATCTCCCTCAAAAAAAACATGCACTACACTCACGGAACTAACGACCAAAGCAGTTGACGCGCCCGGAAACACGAAAAATCAATCAATCAATGTATTGCGATTCGCATGCATGTCCACCTGTTGGCGAATTCCGGGCCAGTGCGCCGCCCGTGAGCGCAGGGGCGGCGCCGCGAAGGGCGAGGGCTTCGGCGCGGCCTAATTGGAGTGCGGGCGGCGCGGGGGCGGCCCCGCGCCAACCTGTTGCTGCCGCTGCTGCTGTTGTTGTTGCCGGCGACGAGGGGAGCGGCACCGGGCGGCCGAGGGGAGCCGTGACGGGTGTAACCTACCTGCTGATGAGTCGGCGATTGAGGAAGACGAAACGAACATCTCGGCCGCCGCACCACTTCCACGCGGTGATGGATGGCTATATTTCCTGCGCGTCGATTTATCTCGCAGCGCCCGCTACCACGCGCGGGGCGTGCCCGGCTCGCCGGCGTGGCGTGTAGCCGCGGCGGCCATCTTTCTACAGCTCTCCGGCGCCACCCGCGACCCCGCGGGTTCTTAACGGGGAGTATGGGCGCCGTGGGAGGGTGACAGTGACTACGTGGCTTGAGACGATGTGCAATCATTCCTTAGTCTCTTTCTTTACTATTTATACATACATACACATATTTATTTGAACTGCAATTGGGTATGACCCGGTGGCAGTTAAATAACAATAATTACAATAGTAATAACAATATTAATAATAACAATAAAGGAGTACAGTACAAGCCGAACATGCAATAATCATACTATCAATAATATTAAGTATTATAACAAATATTTCAACTCTGTCATGATATCCAATAATTATATGCCGGTGATGCTAAAATTTAATACAAGCTACATGAGTTTGGCTGTTTTTTTTTATTCATTTATCGCCTTCACTACACTTAACTGCACTGCACTGCATTGCACTGCATTGCACTACACTACACTACACTACACTACACTACACTGTTTTTGCTTTGAATTACACTGACCAGCACTTCACCGCACTTCACCGCACTTCACCGTACTTCACAGCACTTCACCGCACTTCACAGCACTTACTCATTTAATGTCTATTACTCTCAAATTGTTCTAACTTATTTCTAAAGCTTCGGACACTTAGAGGAAAAGCTTTGAAAATTGCTGCGGGTAAACTGTTGCAATCTTTAATTGTTCTGTTTACAAAAGGAAAATTTCCCAAGATCTGAATTTTGTTTCCTTGTTCGAATTTTGTGAGTGTGATCGCGTCGGCCGAAATAATTTGGTTTTTCTAGTCTAACCTGAATTTCCTTCCAAGGTGGTTGACCTACGTACGATACGACCTACCTACGACGATCACAAAGCACAGCGCTCCCTCAGGTGATCTTTCGCAATTAGCTTTGCGTAAACAAGCCTTTCATGCGTAGAGCAAAGAATTTGGAAGTCGGCCCGCAGGCCGAGATCGCTAAGGCAGTAGTGTCGTAGTGACCTCGGACCGAACGGTCGCGGGGTCGAGTCCCGCCTCGGGCATGGTTCTACTTGTATTCGTGCTTTCACCCCTTATCATCACCATATCCTTTCATCTTCATAGTTACCATACCGTTAACAGCAATAGTGGTCGCTAATGACCTAGATGTTAATGCGATCTTAAATAAATAAATAAATAAATAAATAAATAAATAAATAAATAATTTGAAGGTTATATGTTACAGCGAATAGATCACAGGTTCCCATCGAGGGTCGTATCAATCCCTGGGTTCATAAAATGATAGATGATATCAATGACGGATAAAGGGCTGGTTGGGGAGTCGATAGCTGAATATGCACTAGCAGCTGAGCTGTAAAATCAAGGTCAAGATCTCATTGATTACAGAAATGTCTTTAAGAAGTTAGTAATTGGTTTCTGATAAAAAGATAGATAAAAAATATTTATAAATTAGGAATTGTCGATTTTGGAAATTCATATAATTAAGTATCAATACTAAAATTCAAACATTTGTGCAGTTAGAATCTGATTAGAGGAATATATTTCCGTCTGTTGTGTTATTACTGTTAAAATTTTCTGACCTTCTTTTCAAAACAGATTAATACAACTTTTCCGTAATTTATTTATTTATTTAATGTTTCGACCCTTGTTGGGGTCTTTTTAAAAATATGTATATTGGGTTCAAAATTGAAAAAGAATAGGTCAAAATGTTAAAATTATTCGGTTTCTATTAAATATTATTTAGAAGTTTTAAAAGTTTGTCAATGTCTTTTTCAATCCGGAACACAAGTTACTATGTTTGAAAAAGATCCGTAAGTTTGAAATGTTTAATAAAATAAATTACTGAGAAATAAAATCTCTAATTTTGTTTCTGAGAATTTGTTTATATTTGTAAAGAGAAAAATGATAACAGTACAGAAACATTCATGTAATACAATATTTTTCAATTTTTTCCCTTGATATTCGTTATCTAATTGTTATCTTCAAGTTGTGAATGTGCTATTATTGGCGTCGCGTGGTTCGGCGCCGCTGCGTCGGGCCGCTTCGGGGAAACCCGCTTCTAAGCCGGAGGTGGAATGGGGGTGAAGGGCGGCGGCGCCACGCCGCGCCGGCTGGAAAATCCCCGTACGCAAATAACTGGGAGAAAAGGACGCGCGCGGACGCGAGTTTAAGTGATGTCGGTTGCAGCCCTGGAAGGGCTGGCCAGCGAGCCGTATGACGCCCGCCGCTTGTAGGGAGGGGGCGAGCCGACGGATACTTAAGGCTGCGCCGACAGGCGCCTCGCGGGATACGCAGAGTGTCGAAAGACGAGGGGTATCTCCAGTGCTATCTTTGCACGTGATCTTCAGGTCGAAGATCGGTTTGGCGACAGGCCATGTAACTTGTGTAGTTACGGGACTCTATGTCCGACAGCTTCGCACCTCGCGTTGCTTTTTGCTGCTTCCGAGCAGTGGTTCTGGGCTAGGCCTAGGGACGGTCGCGGGGTTTCGCGGCTAAGAGAATTGAAAGGTTGCCAAGGGGTTAGATTTTGTATTATAATATTTGTAAATTAATTGTAAATATATTGTAAATATATTGTAAATATCAAACAGAACAGTCGTCTGTGTTATTCTTTCTAGTACGTCACATACTTACATAAATTAAGAGTGGTAAATTAGTGACTCTCATGATGGATGAGATACATTTAAATTCAATAATGGATTTTATGGTTTACTAGTTCATTGCTGTGTATTTACGGACATGAAACAAATCACGGTGTTGTGAATACCCTTGCGGGCCTTTCTGATTCTTTATGCCCTCGGGTCTTTAGCATATACACAACACATAGAACGCATTTATGAATCCGATTTATTAAAGTTAAGATGCAAGCAAATACAATAAATAAATGGCGTAATGCTCAAATAAGTAAAAGAACTCATTATAAACCTTATTTTGCTTAATTGATATGAAAATTGCAATTTTGGAATGTTCCCGTGAATTTACAATTGCCATCAGTCACTCATATTTCACTATTACTTATCCCCTTTTTAGAGACATGTTCTTCTTGACTACTACTAGTAATAATACTAGTAATAGTAATTAGATGCATAAGGCACATCGGCTAACAACCTCGAAATGTTATTGTTTGGTGTTATGACATATTCTAAATAAGTTTTGGCAATATAATCAAATGACTTAAAGGTACCCTTTCATTAACGCAATTTACACTGTTATTCACACTGTTATATTATTCTCAAATACACCATAAACATTTTCAGATATTTATGAGATTTTACTGGAAACCACTGTCCGTAGTTTTGTTAGCTTTTGCGAGAATTTCCGCAGAAACTTCACAACATTCTTTCATTTTGTACGAACAAATCAGTCTAATAACGATTATGCAGTAATAATTAGATACACACGCTGATTTGTTTATCAGACGTCATATTGACAAATGACTATTACTACAATGCATGTTTTCACTTTAGACGCAAGGAAAATTATAGAATGTTTCGAATTCTCGTTTGATTCAACAACGAACTAGTAGCACGACGGGCGTTACTAGATGTTTTTACCCCTCAGGCGACTTCCAACTCCTCGGGCCAGAGCACCTCGGGTTTGGATATCACCCTTGGGGCAAAAAATCTACTTAACGTCCTAGATACATAAATGACTATTATAGTAGGGACCATCATGGGTACTGCATTTAATAATCAATTACTTGCAACAATTGCTCGTACTTTAATTACATCAGCCCTAATTTTAGATCTGAAAGAGGCATACCTGTACCTATAAATAAAATGTGGGCACAGGACTTGCAAAATATTTTGAAAAAAAATATTTGGATTAAAACAAATAGTATTTCATATACTATGCGTTGTAAGTATTAATAATAGATAATAACAGTATTAATACAAACTGTATGCACCTTTTTTTGCATGAAATATAACTTACATTCATATACAATCTTCCAGCTGAAGAAAGTAGATTTATCTCTTGCTCTTTCTCTCTTCCTCTCCCTCTCTCTCCCTCTCTCCCCCTCTCTCTCCCTCTCTCTCCCTCTTTCGCCCTCACTCTCCCTCTCTCTCTCTCCCTCTCTCTCCCTCTCTCTCTCCCTCTCTCTCTCCCTCTCTCTCTCCCCCTCTCTCTCCCTCTCTCTCTCCCTCTCTCTCCCCCTCTCTCTCTCCCCCTCTCTCTCCCTCTCTCTCTCCCTATCTCTCTCCCTCTCTCTCCCTCTCTCTCTCCCTCTCTCTCGCTCTCTCTTTCTCTTTCTTTTTCTCTCATTCTGTTTCTTTCTCTCTCTTTCTCTCTTTCTCTTTCCTCTCTCTTTCTCTTCCTCTCTCTCGTTCTCTTTCTCTCTCTCTCTCTCTCTCTCTGCGAGCGGTAGCTGAGCAGAATTCTTTCAGCTCCACCATCATCGCCGTCTGCATGATGTATGGGAGACATACAGAGAGAGAGAGAGAAATAGTTGTAGATACGTAAGTCTACGTCTGGTAACCACAATTTCATTTAGTATTTCACTTTGTATTGCCTTCTTAGGGGGCCATCTTGATTGACTGCTCAGGCCTGTATGTCTAGGTGGTGTTAAATCAGGTGTCTCCTACAAGCGGGGCGGCATCGCTTCGCTTGACATTAAGGACTGCGTAGGCAAGCTCTAACCTCCCGACAAGTGTTGACCTGTAGTGCAGTCAGAGGCACTGCGGTGACCTTCCAGTCAGAGGCACTGCGGTGACATCTGCCGGTTCAAAACTTTTGCGTTTTCGAGAAACTGCACAAAAAATTATTTTAAGCAATTGAACTCACAAATCGTATAATATATACAAATTGCCGGCGTCGTGAATATTAACGGCGCAAGACATTTAAAAAAATATCATTTCTGTAATAATTGGAAGAGCAAAAAAATAGTCGAAACGGAATATATGTCATATTATTCAATTTATATAACACTCTACGTTCAAAAAAAATTAATAAAAAATGTTGCGTCTTCGAGAAAGTGAAGTTCGGCGTTTTCTGAAAATACGTAACTTCGAGCTTATTTTTACAAAAAACTTTTGAGTTTTCGAGAAACTTTATGAAACATCATTTGAAGCACAAGTACTCACAAATTCAAAAATGTATACAAATCGCCGGTAATGTAAACATTAACGACTTGAGAGAGATGTCAAAAAATTACTTTTGTGTAATTTTTGAAAAAAGAAAAGAATACAGCAATATGGCGTTTATGTCATTTACTACTACACTACGTTTATGTCATACACTACGATTATCATTATCTCTTCCAAAAGTTTAAACAACGAATTTGCAGTCGTTTTTGAAAAATGTTTGATTTTAATATTTTTTTATATCCCACATATTTTACTCAATGTTGCACGAAAACTACTACAATTTTCAAAATATGTGCACGATTTTAATGAAAGAGCTAATTGTTTAGTACAAATTTCGTTTAAAGAAAAAATCTATATCTTCAATATAGTAGTGAGGAGACGCCCAAAAACATCTAACTTTTGAAATTTCCAAACATTCACAGTTTACATTGATAATCGGACCTATGCCATCATTATAAGTGTATTTTACTCTATTCTTACAAAAAAATTAATTTGGAAACATTTTTGAAAAAAAATATTGAAAATGTCCCAGGAGCTTCCTTTAAGTAGCCCCAAATTTTAAAGAATATTTTTTCTAACTCGGAGTGCTTCGAGTCGGGCCAGATCGACCGGGGAATATTCATTTTTGAAAAAATTCTTCGAATAGTTTAGACGCTAGTGTTGTTCACAGACGGAGACAAGCGGACAGACATACGGACAGAGAGGCGGACGGAGTTTAAAAACACGATTTCGATATCGATACCAAAATGTGTATTTCCGCTGAAATCTCTAAATTGATTTTCCGCAGTATTACATAACTTTCTCTATACTTACTCTACACATTACTCCATATGTACGAGAAAGTAAAAAGTCAAATAAAGCAAAAAAAAAAAAAAAATTGTCCCCCTATTAGCTCCACACCACTAACACAAGATAACTCATTTACCTTATTAAAATAACGCGTCTTTACCCTCTTCCCTTTCATATATCATTTCTTGACGAGCATTTGAATTTGAAAAATTATTAATTTTTGAGGCAGTCACATAAATGTTTTTAAAAAGAGATTGTAATTATATTTCCATTTTACACGACGTTCCAGAGATCGAATGTGTCTCCATCATCAGTTACAAATTGTCAGGCACAATTGACAGTTTTACTTTTATTATTTTAAATTATTCTAAAATGGACTGATTATGAATACACACACACACACACACACACACACACACACACACACACACACACATATATATATATATATATATATATATATATATATATATATATATATATATATATATGTCACTAACACACCGTTAGTTATTTGATTTTTTACGTTCATAACTCAATAATAAATTCATTTAAAACAATTAAAATATTAAAAATTAAACTCAATTGTGCCCGACAATGTGTACAAGACGACCTGACATTGGAGACACATTCGATCTCGGAAACGTGTAAAATAAAAATATAATTACAATTTTTTTTAAATGTGACTGTCTCATAAAACAAAAACTGATTGTTTATAATATGTTATATTGATAAAGTTTCCAATTGATTTTATAACAATCATATTTTAAGTGATGAAAACCAAATGCACAGTCAGTAAATCCCTTCTCAATCTGAGATTGGTGGAAACGAAATTGCAGAAAACTCCACAAAGAGAATGCAAATTACAAGTCTAAAGAATGCATTAAATCTCTAGTACAGACACAAAGTGAAGCTCTTTTTCATATGAAAACATTACATTTGCATCAAGCATTGCAAAAATCAATTCACTGTGTTTATGGACAATCGGAAATGTGGGATTTCTTCCATATCTTAGTTAACACAACTTGTCTTAACGTTTGCATCGCAGAAGTATGTTCGAATATGTTGAAAGTGATCTCCATTCATGTAACTGCACGCCAGTGGGTGAGAAGCGGTTCGTTTCTGCGCGTTTCTCCACAACTACATTGATACTGCTCAGCTGCGTGTGAAGTGCACCTTTGTGTACATTACACAAAGACACTTCTTGTTTTCAGTAGCCCCTGAGAAAAAATTCAAGGGTGTTATACCAGGAGATCTACAGACCAACGGGACCTCCACGCTCAATCCAAATATTAGGAAAATACTCTTCGTGACCTCTTTGTTTTCTTTGAGATTCGTGGGTCTAGTTCTAGGAATCAAGATGGACCCACTGATTCTGTTAATAAAAAAAAGACTTAAGCTTTTAAACTTTCTGCGTCATCGAATGACAAGCCAGGGTTGCTCGGTAAAACTTGATTTGACAATCTACGAGCATAGACCGTCTTGCATCATTCTTCTTTGGAGTGTGTCTAGAACGATGCTGTTTTGCACATTTGCCGACTAACCTTGTGTCCAACTCTCTTCAAGTTAGCTAGTTGTGAAAATAAATGCTGAGACATATAAATGGGTTGCGGACGGGTTGACACCCCACTGTCTCCTCTTTCTTCCTACCCTGACCCTACAAAGTCATTACTTCTGCGCTTACATCAATACAGAAACTGTGGACAATGCAGTACGTAAACATTTGTGAATGTGAAATTACTTAGTGTCTCTGAAAAAGTATTTGAAGTGATAGCTGCGACCGGGCACCGCACAACAGCGCCTCAGCGAAGAAGCGTGTCTATGGAAGTTGTTCAATGTAGAAATAAAGACCGAAGAACGATCGGTTAAAATAATAATGGAACATCGTACCAAAAACTAAATGTATCTTAAAAACGAGGTTTATTAAAAAAAGCCAAAATTTTGTTTGGAACACGTAAGTTATTATGAAGGTGTTTTTAACTGATTTGAGTCATCCTACACAACGTCCAGGATATGCTTATGGTGACTCGAAACACTAAGAATACTTCCAAGTATCATCACATCAGCAAAAACTTTTTTTAAGAAAAACTATGAAAACGTATAATTCTTTATTGATGTGCAAACACGGCCATCGGGAACCCAGAGCACTCGGCGTTCCAGGCTGTGTCGACTGAGAAAGGCGTAAGGGTGTAGAAATAACAGGCTCGTCAAGCTCGCAGGCAAGATAATTAACTTACTGCAGTTTGCGGACACCGCGTCCAGAGAAAATGTGCGAGATTGAAAAGTAAAGGTGGTACGAAATGATCCAGAGTGGAGGTACATCACTAGATTCCTCATCCACGACAGTCTCAGTGAGAAGTCACCTGACAGTTATTGCCCAAAATTTAGCAATATTAATTTACATTTTTCCCACTAAAGCAAATAAATAACCCAAACCCTTCCATCTGGCGTGGCCTTATGGGCGAGCTGTACGAATCTGTAGATAGTTCAAACTTTTACCTTAAAATGTTGCAGTGATGTAATTAGAAATTCATGTTGTGTTCCATAAACTAAAAGGTGTCAACATATGCATTTCAAAATTTTAAGAATAAAAATATTTTCAAAATGATTTTTTGAAGTTATACAAAGGTATAATGAATATTTTTGAAAGATTTCAGGCAGATAAGGATTAAAATGTACGAGTAATAATACATCAGTCAGATTAAAAAAATTCAAATACAATAAAAGTAAACATTTTTAATAGAAAATATCTCGATGTTTTAATCTTGTTTACTTAAGAATGCAACAATTTCATAACTTCCCATGTTTAGGTTGGTAGGTTTAACGGACAAAAATTGTCAATAGAGCTTATTTTTTGGTTGCGTCTTTATCGACGCAGCGCGTCTCCAAACACTTGTTGGGTGTTGAGCACTGAAGTTTATTATAGGAGTAATCCTCCATTAAGTTTTATTTTTGTCAATTCTCGTCACGTAGAAGTTAGTCAGGGCTTTTTATCCCTTGGGGCAGAGCACGGCGCCATTAGTAACCAAGATTCGAAGACGGTCACTCGACTAGGAATCTGCGGAGTTTCGAATTGCATAACTTCCATCGCTTCACTGAGCCTAATTATCAATTTGGCTAGCTACACCGGTCTCTGTCCACAAGCGAGAATTATTAACTCATAGAGAATTAATAATTTATTTCACATAATAGTTATGTACAAAAATAACTGAACGATTTAATAAAACAAAACAAAAATAAGGAAATAATTTCCCATTCAAAAATGTTTCTCTTCCTTGGGTAAATGTCTCATACAATGCAGAATTTAAAAGAAAAAGAAAACGGAAATAGTTATAATTATCAAAGAATATAAACATAGTACAAATCTCGATTGTTTCATGAAGCAGATCTGGCAAACACTTTCATATGAATTACTCGCCATGTAGCGCCGCGTCGCCTAGAGTTCCTTTCTGGATTTGGTGGAGAGGTGAGGGAGAAGCCAGGGGAATTGGCCGAGTTCACAACAGCGCCGGGATTTCCCGGCGTGCAAGTACCACCTCGTGCGGCCGCGATTTGACATTTAAAGTTTCGAAGACGATTAATCATTAACAAACTGCGGTGCAGAAATGCAGCGTTTCTCAGCAAAATTACGAGGGTGAATCAAATATGAACCAGACTTTATAATCAACATAAAATGTTTCTGTCGTCAGTTACGTGATTAATGTGCACTATTGGTAGTAGTGTTTAGTATCACCGGTATCATCAGCGTTGCTCTTATTTTCTGGAGTTCATATTTTTGTATTACAATGAATGAAGAAGAGGTACACGTTTCAGTTGCGCGCCGAATAATTATTCGATTTTGGCGAATTAAAGTGTAAAACCATCCGAAATTTCGAAGCGATTGCATGGTTTTGGTGGTGAGATTCTTTCGAAGCCTCGTGTCTACAAATGGTTGAAGTTATTTAGTGGCGGCCGCAGAGGCGTTTCCAACCTCTCTACTCCTCGGCGTCCACAGACGAGCATTACGTTGGATTGATTGATTGATTTTTTGTGTTTCCGGGCGCGTCAACTGCGTTGGTCATTAGTTCCGTTAGTGTAGTGCATGTTTTTTCTCGGGAGATGGCGGTGATCTTCACCCGCTGGAAGGTGAGATCCGGCGCCGACCTACCGTCGGCTAGTGGGGTTTCCCCCTAACCAGGACTCTCCCACCAGCGGGGCACCGCCCCAGCCGGGACTAGCTCTAAGCTCCCGACTGTTCCACTGGAATATGTGGTAGTGTAGTGCATGTTAGTGTGTGTGTGTGTAAGGGGAGAGGATAGGACAAGGAAGAGGAAGGAAAGATCGCGCGCTCCATGGCCCGTTTGGTAGGGTACTACTCCGGCATTCGCCTGGTGTTGATCGGAGAAATCACGAAAAACTACCAAACAGAGCAGTCGGCCTCTAGAATTCTCCTCCAGACAGTGACTGAATTCGACCTAGCTGAAAAGCTAATGTCGAAAATCCTGCCGCCGTCAGGACTCGAACTTAGGACCTCCCGGTGAGAGGCGCTGCAGTGACATCAGTTGATGTACTGAGCTTCCGCTCCCGGTCCTATTATTGGACAACATTCGGAGAGTGGAAGACATTATTCGCGATAACAGTCGAATAAAACTGTTCGTGATGTGTGTAAAACAATTTCATTATCATATGGAAGCGTGCAAACAATCATCAGAAACCACTTAAAATAACGGAAAATCTTTGCGAGGTGCACACCAAAAATTTTGATTGCAAATCAGAAGACTGCATTGTCAATGATTTTTGGATCGTTATGTTGTAGAAGGAGACTCATTTCTAAGATGTGATCCCTCACATGTGATGAAACGTGGGTACTTCACTGCACTCCTGAAACGAAGAAGTCCTATGTGAAATGGTGATCAAAACGAATCAGCGCCATTCAGAACAAAGACTTTATCTGCCCGTAAAGTCCTAATGACTGTCTTCTGGGATGCCAAGGGGGTGGTGTACGTTGCCTTCCTGCACGAGCAAAGATCAGTCAATACAGCTCAGTATTGTGAGCTCTTGAGGAAGGTTAAAGATGCCTTCTGGTCGAAAAAAAGCAGGAATTCAATGCGCAGTGCCCTCGTTCTTCATGACAAAGCATGGAGCTATGAAATATAAGGAGATGGCATGACCTCACAAACGTCAAGCCGCCTCCGCCATATTGGTGAGTCCAGAAAGCTTGTAGCATAGACGAACTGCGTGTGAGTGCTATGTGACTTGTAGCTATGCTCGTATTGAGTAGGGTTATTTGATATTGTTTTTAATATTTAAAGACCTTGTTCAAAATAGCTAGCTTTTTGTAACAGTTTGTTATGGTTACTTGTGTGGCTAACGGCTGAACAAACCGTACGGGAAAACCGGAATTTACTTTTACCTCAAGTAGCTGCTCCGTGTAATTTGGAGAATTTAGTAACTTTGTAAGTTATTCTTTAATTTTCGTAATTCTTTTCTTAAAGATTTCCTGCAGATCCAAGGCGGAGAGCATTGTGAATTAGAGCTGTACGAAGAGAGCAATTACAGCAGGTTATGTTCGGCTCATTTCCAAGAACATGATTTTGATAGAACTCCTATATCGTGTGTACGTTTGCGGGAATTCGCAATTTCATCAAATTTTCCACCTTTTGCACCTCACCAAATAGCAGAAGCAGCTAATGACATATTGTTAGGCCTGTAGTAACAGATGATATTAGTTTGGCAGACGTGTTTTGGACCCACCAATGTAGCGAACTGGCTTCACTTACTGAACACGGAAGAGGTCGGTGACGGCACCTACGTTTATTCAGAGCCCCATGTGACAAAGCAAGACCCCACACTGCAGTTGTCACCCATCAGTACTGAAAGAATATCACTAGACAGTGTTGGAGCATCCCCCTACAACCCAGATTTGGCGCCTTCGGATTACCATCTTTTCGGACCACTTAAGGAGCACTTGGTTAGCGAGAAATCTTCCACTAATGAAAAGGTGGGATAATTTGTGCACAAATGGCTATACAGACGTCAACAAAACGTTTTTGAGAACGGAACTATGAAACTACAAATAAAGGGGGATGTGTAAATAAATGTAGAAAAACTCTGCATTGGTTTTTGATTTTCTAATATTCAATAAAATATTTTTCGAACACAATCGTTCATATTTTATGTACCTAATACATTAGGAATATTTCTTGATGTTTCTTCATGAGAAGACGTGGTGATTCTTTTACATCTAAAATGCCTGATCTCTCTCTCTCTCTCTCTCTCTCTCTCTCTCTATATATATATATATATATATATATATATATATATATATATATATATATATATATATATATCTATCTATATCTATATATCATATGTAGTGATAGCGGAGATCCATGATAAAATATCCGGGATAAAAGAGGTATCAACCACAATAGAAGGCTATATAAATTTACTTTGCAGAAAATTCAGCCATACATGTGTTCCGGGAATTTTTTCCCATCGTAAGTGGCTCTAGAATATTAAAATTAATTTCACAAATTAACATATGAATTGCTACATCATACAAGGAAGTACATAATCTACTTGAACATTAAATTACTTATTTAATTAGAGTACTTACCCAAGTAACATGGATTAAAAACATTATTAACCATGGTTAACTGTCCTAGCATGGCGCCATTTTGTTGTAATTACGATGTACGAAGACAGACTTCCTCCCTCACCTTCCTTCATATATATATATATATATATATATATATATATATATATATATATATATATATATATATATATGTATTCGAAAATTAACAATATTATAATGCAATATGCACGCCGCATGCAATATTGTGCACGCAGAATGTTAACATCTTACGTGCAAATTAAATATATTGTTCTTACCTTTGAGCTGCCACCTCTGTGTAGCCTGCACACAAAGTCATACCCACAAACTGAGCTGTTAGCATTATCCACACAAACGTAGCAGTGTAAAAACTGACATTAAATTTTACTACACATTCCACCACAATTATCACACTAAACACAAGTAATACAGTCTTTACAAGAATTTGAAATATATATGCTAGGACCCCAAGTCCAAAAGCAATATTCAAATGCTCCACTCCATCGCACAGTAAGGCGTGGATTTTTCTCATAGTGAACACTTCGTCCAGCAGTTGCGTCTCTTTGAAGGTAGTGCGCCGTACGACTATGCCATTCTGGATTAGTGTGGACTGACACGCGTTTTGTCCAAATTTGGTGGAAATAAAATCTGCCTCTTGTGACTCCTTTCTGGCACGCACTCTTGTAACTGAAGGTTTAGAAACCCATTTCGTCTCATGATAATCTGAATTTGTTTCATTTTCAAGAGGATAGGCACTTTTAATTCCAAATGATTCCAATAGTTTGAGCTCACAGGTGGAAAACAAATCTCTGATCGCTAAAGTCCAGAGAATGAAGCTGGCAGACATAACGCTGACGATAAGAATAGTTATAAAATATGTGTGAGACACAATCTTCTTGTCCTCAATGATAATATAAAATGCCATTTGAGTTAATATTAAAATAACAATAGCAAACATAATTCTGAAATTTCTTACTCTGATTCGTTCTGAATTATTCTGACCCACATTTAATATGGACTCTGTTTTAACCATTATTCTGAAAAGTACATTCATGTCACGTTCGGTGTTTTTTAAGCACATCAGAAGTATCATCACAGTTGCTACATATGATGATACATGCTCGACGCCGAACGTGACAGCGTAATAAGCAACCTGATTAGTTGTTCCGTTGTGTGATAATGCCATCCCAAATATTCGGTAGCCATTATGTGTGATAAAAATTGCCAAACTCAAAGAATAGAGCTTTGGAAGGAATCTTATTGCCCGCTGCTTCATTTTTGAACCAACTTGAAACTCTTCCAGTGGCGTAAGATGACTCATTCCCAGAAAAATGCAAGCCCAGATCACAGGTACCATAGCGTTTCGGATGCTTGAGACCATTTCTTCAGTTTTATCACAATCGTTTTGTTCCTTCTCTTGGCGCAGATCTAGACTACTACTATATGTCCAAGGATTCCAGTTTTCACTATCGGTACATTTCTCACAAATCGATAGTAATTATGATAAAAGCTGCGTTCTACACGACAAGGCCTTGACAGGATTGCGAAAATTCAGAATGTTCTCGTTGAGAAACGAAATTAATATAATACTGTTTTCTAGTACATTGAAATTATTTCGACACGAGATAGAATTCATTGATTTTCATTCACCTTTATATATTGACATCGCAAGTTGATTTTGTAAAATAACAGAAAATATGTTCATGAGAGTGCAAGTATACATTGGTTACAAAAAAAATATTTGGTCATATTTTATTATTACTTTTCGTAAAAATACGTTAGAGGATTTCGTCAATTCTGTCTACAATTACTCAATTACGCTTTCTACATTCCTTATTTCTACTTCCGTTAACGTTTTTAACAGATTATGAAGGGCCTCAAAATTTTGATCGATTGTCATACCGATGTCAAACACTCCGTTTTTTTTTGGGGGGGGGGCAAACACTTTTCGCTCCTTACGTCAAGGCAAGAAAAAGCACGTCACGTCTTCTGGCGGATTTTTTTGTTAACTACCGTGACGCTTAAGAAGAATGTGTTTTGCCGGACAATTGTGAGTATTTTGGAATAATGTGAACGTTTAATTAAACTATGCCTCTAGTATTCGATAAAAAAAAACATTTTTATCATTGAAGCTCACATATTTCCATGTTTTTATCGAACAAAATAATAAATCACCCCAGATGTGGCAACAAATTTTTCTTGTAAGATAAAGCATTATAATAACTATTCTGATACCTAATTATCCCTTGTAAAACTGTCTGCTTCAAAATACTTGAAGTACAAGACACTTTCGAGTATCCAATATTCGAAAAATGCTAGGATTCATGGAGAAACGTATTGACCTTTTACTACTTTTTATAATTGTCTAGTTTTATAAAATTTTAACCCGCGCATTTGAAAGAACTTAAAAATCGATGCTCAAAATCTTCTGCCTTCCAATATCTCATCTCAATAATTCATATAAATCATTTTCATTTCTTATTTTATGACTATCATGTTAATATTGAAATGAGATTACTCCGAATATGGTCATATATATATATATATATATATATATATATATATATATATATATATATATATATATATTATGTATTAAAAATATTTTTATCATCATCTGGAATCAATTACATAGGGAACACGATTTTTATCTCCAGGAAAGTATAGTGCACAACACACTCAATTTTATACGTAGATTACGAACATCACAATAAAATCGCCATATCACGTCACAGCTTTTAAATATACCGTATCTTAATACCGTAACATACGGTATTTTGCTATTAATGCAAATATATTTAAATTGCAACTGTATGATATGTAGAATTAATACTCAAAATCTATTTAAAAATAAAATTATCGTTCAGTTCATATATGCCATTTTCACGAGAAAGCAAAAAAAATAAGCCTGCGGGTTTTTTTTATCTTCTGTTCTCGACGATTGCAGTCTTTATCCTCTTTTTAAATTTATTTATTTTAGGTCGCATTACGTGCAAGGTCATTAGCGACCACATCAATTACAGTATCCAATACACAAGTATAAATTGAGATCCCCAATACAAAACTATATTGTTACAATACCACAATTCTACAATAATACAATACAACACTTCACAATAATTAACATGTTAGTTTGAGCTCAAATTTCCGACATAATATCAATACTTTTTACAAAATCTTAACCACTTGATTTTAATGGGCAGGGGAATACAACAGTGCACCAACGTTCAGTGCCCGCAAGAGGTTTTTTCGCAGTAAGGAAAACTTGGGACATGACTCAATGATGTGGTCCAAAGTTAGAGTACAACTACATACATCACAATTTCGGGGGATTCTTTTGTAGTAGGTGAAGATGACTTATTTTTGAATGTCCTGTTCGAATTCTTGTTAAAACCACTTGTTCTCTTCGGCTAAGTTTTTTATTGGTTACCAATGCCATAAAGTTTTTAAAGTTTTATGAATACTGCTTGCTTTGTATTCTTGCCATGTACCATTCCATTTTACCTTCATTAGATCCCCAAAATCTTTCAAATTATCAGTGACAGTGTAGGATGGGTTGTGCATTTTGTTGTTCTTCAGATTAACAACTGCGGTTACTCTTCTATTTTCACTATTTGTGATGTGATGATGTAGTATAGGTGGTGCCCAGGTAAGGGTGACATTTTTTCTTGTTGAATGCCTCCTGCAGAACAGATCTTTTACAATAGATATCATTTCCGATTTAATACTTGTGTTGATAACTTTATTTATTATTGGCAATGAGTTTGAAAAGATGATAAAATTAGATTTGTATATTTGGATTACAAATTTAAGCGCTGCCATTAAAGCATAGACATTTGCAGTAGTGCAGCTGGCATAATTCGCCAGCTGATATTTGATAGTTTAGTCTGGTAAATATACAAGGGCTTCAGTTGCTTCATTTTTATCACTTCCTTGAATGTATAAAATACAGTAGTTGTTATAATTCGAGATGAATTTAGAGAAGGTAGTTATCCATTCTTCTTTTGATAAGCTGAGATAGTTGTATTTGGTTAACGTCAGATCAGCTGTAACTTCTTCTTCTTCTGCGAGTGGAACTACACCATGCGGTGTCGCTCGCACCCAAGCTTCCATATTTTTCTATCTTGCCAATCATCATCTTTGATGTGACGATCTCTCATTGTCTGTCGCACACCATCATACCACGTGAGTATTGGTCTACCTCTCTTTCTGTGCATTGGCACCTGCCACCTCCAAGTTTTGAATGGCCATCTTTCCTCCAGCATTCTTCTAAGGTGACCATACCATTTTAACCTTCTCCCTTCTATTGTATCCATTATATCCGACATGACACCCATTTGCTGCTTTATATTTTCATTCCTGATTCTTTCCATTAACGTTACACTACAGCTGCGTCTCCAAAACTTCATTTCCATAGCCTTTAACTTTTTCTCATTACTTTTTGAGATCTCCCACAACTCAGCACCAGTGACATACTTTCCACAATTGCTTTATAAATTCTAATTTTCACTTTATTAGAAATATTTTTATTCCATATTATTGAATGCAATTGCCGAATAGCAGATTTTCCTTGCCGAATGCGATGTTTAATATTCTCTTCACTGCCCCCTTGGTCTGTTAAAATCGTTCCTAAATACTTGTACGTCTGACAACACTTAACAACCGAGCCATCCTCCATTACTAAATCTTTTCCTGTCCCTCCTACCACCATATTCTCTGCCTTCTTGAAATTGATTTTCAAGCCCCATTTTCCATATTCCTCATTTAATTTCCTTAACATATAATGTGCATCGTATTCATCCTCTGCGAATATAAATTGGTCATCTGCAAAAATTAGTGAATATAACATATCGCCATTTAATTTTATTCCCATCCTTTCACATTTTATCTTCCAGTTTTTTGGAGCTTCTCCTAGATATATTTTGAAGAGAGGTGGTGCAATACAACACTTTTCTTAGCCCTTTATTTATTTTGATTTCTTTTGATATGCTATTTCCTAATTTGACATACGCGATATTGTCCGTATATAACTCTCTAATGGCCTTAATATATACGCTATTAATATGGTTGTTTTCCATGGCCATCCACAATTTTGAAAGGGGGACACTGTCGTACGCCTTTTGCAAGTCAATATAGACTAGATGTGTCTCAAGGTTATGCGCCAGCCGCTTATCTGTAACTTGTCGGATGGTAAATATATTATCTGTGCAGGATCTACCAGCACGAAAACCACTCTGTTCTTCCATTTGATTTATTTCATTTTCCAATCGGTTTTTAATAATTTTACCATATATTTTACCAAGCGAACTCAGGACAGTTATTCCACGGTAATTGGAGCAGTCCTCTTTATCGCCTTTTTTAAATTATTGGAGATGTAACCCACTTTAAAGACTTCAGGTATCCCATGGCCCCTGAGACATGCATTAAATAATTCTGAAAGCTGTTCAAATAACACCGATGGAGCTGATTTTATTAGTTCTATATTTATGCCACCGGGCCCGGGAGCTTTACCGCTTTTGAAACTTTTCACCACTTTCTCAACTTCAGTTGGTGATATATCTTCTACCGGATTGTCAGATGTATCCTTCAGCTGATATAGAGTGCGGTATTCTGCACGGTGTTCCTGCAGAAGTTCTTTGTAATACTTTGCCCAGTTGTCTAGGCTTATAAGCTGCAAATGTCCATATCTCACTTCACTCGTTCTCAGTTGTTTCAACACTTTCCACGCCTCCCGTGATCTTGAGCTTCCAATGGTGTTGCTGATTTCTTGACACTTGATGTCCCACATATCATTTTTGACTTTTATAATCTCCTTTTTTATTTCTCTACTTATTCGTGTGTAAGTTTTTCTGTCTTCTAGATCGTGGGTCGTCAGCCACTTTTGATAGGCGTTTTTCTTCTCCCGTACCCTTTCAGCAAATTTGTCACTCCACCAATACGTCCCGGTTCTCTGCTGCTTCCTTCAATTTCCCCCAAACTTTCGTATGCCGCTTCATGTATGTACTTTGTTATATCTCTGTACATTGCTTTTAGAGAGGAGTCATCCACAATTTGCAACTTCCCACTGAACCTTAGCTTACACAAGAACAGGATTGATGGGTCATCTAGTAAACTCACTTTGTACTTAATATCTTCGCCTTTTCTTCTTGTTTTCTTCTTTTATTTGATTTTTTACTTTTCCATTTTGGAAGGGGAAAAGACATTTGGCTCGCAAAAGGAAGTGGTCACATCCGCACTCTGCACCTCTATAAACTCTACATTCCTCCACTCTGGTCTTATTACTCTGTTTACCAATAATGTAATCAATTATAGAGTATAATTTCCTTGATAGTTGAAACCAGGTATATTTATGGATATTTTGGTGCTGAAAAAAACCATTCCAAATCTTTAATTCATATTGCTCGCACACATCTATCAGTCTTTCCCCATTCCCGTTCTTTGCATCTTCTCCAAATTTCCCTACAACATTTCTCCCATATTGTCTTCCTACTTTTCCATTAAGGTCGCCCATTAAATATATTTCCTTCCTTTCCAATTTGGTCCAGGAGGTTCGTCAAGTTGGTAAAAAATTTAAATTTTTCGGTATCAGTTGCACTGTCCGTGGGTACATAGGCGGCAATTACGATCATATCGTACCCTTTCAGACGCATATCAACTCGTAGTAGGCTTTCATTTATACCATCCCATTTTTTTATATGATCAGCTGTAACGTTTGTTGTTTTCCGAGGAGGGGTACTAGAATTTTTACATTTTTCTGTGGGAATATTTTGTATGTTAAGACCCTTGAGTATATGAACATAGAAAGTTTTATGGGAAAGATAAACACATTTTTCAGCACATACATGAGGAAAAACATCATTGAAGATTATTTAGTTAGTTGATGAAGCAGCTTTAACAGCATACTTGACAGATAATAATTCTCTGCGAAATTTAAGACATGGTTTCTTGGCATCAGTTATTAAACTACCAATTCGGCTAGTATGGTTATTAAACTACCAATTCGGCTAGACCAGTGCATATTCTGAGTCCTTGATGGTGAATTGTATCGAGTTCTTTCAAGGTTCTTTGTTTGGAAGAGTTGTAAATTACACATCCATAATAAATTCTTCTCCTTACTATGGCTTTGTAAGTAAGTAGAAGAAGATCTTTATCTGCACCCCAGTTGTTATGAGACAAATATTTAAGAATGTTGAGTCGGTTCTTGCATTCATCTTTGAGATTTTGAATGTGATTTTTCCACGTCAGTTTGCATTCAAATAGCATTCCTAGTAGTCTTGTGCATTGAGTGACTCTTGTTGTCCCAGTTGTAATTTGGGAATAATTGATTGTTTTTGCTTAGATAATAATACACATTCTGTTTTTTTGGCAGAAAATTTAAAACCAGAGTTTTTAGACCAATCATATAAGTCGTTCAGAGCTGTTTGAATGGTCTCTTGAGTGTTGTTAAGGTTTTTTCCTTTACAAAGAATAATGATCTCATCTGCTTATTTCCTAGTTATTGTAGGTGATTCGATATTTATATCTGCATCATTGATAGCAAGTAGAAAAAGTGAGACGCTTAAGATTGATTCTTGTGGGACTCCATTTTATATACCTATCATTTTAGAGAAGTAACCATTGACTGTGACTTTTTTTTTACACTTTGTTAAAAAAATATTTCAGAGATGCGGACATGTTTCCTCCAATTCCAATTTTACGAAGTTTTAAAAGAATTCGGTATGTCCAAACCATGTCATAGGCTTTTTCAATGTCTTAATTGACAGCTAACACATGTTGGTTACTCCTGAAGGCTTCTTGAATATATGTTTCAATTTTTATAAGATGAAATAGGGTGGAGTGACCTGGTCGAAAACCAAACTGGTTGTCTTTGATTATACTGTGATGAACCAAGAACCATCTAAATCTGTTGTCTACTATTTTTTCAACTATCTTGCACATGTTACAAGTTAAGGACATTGGCCTCTAATTATCAATATTTGTCTTATCTTTTCCTGGTTTTGTAACTGGAATTATTGTTATCTCTCTCCACAAGTTAGGAAATAAATTTCTCTCCCATATTGAATTGTATATTCTGAGAAGAATATCGATTCCCTTGGGTGGTAGATTTTTTATGAATACATTTGGAATGTCAGGCCCTGGAGACCAGTTCTTAGTTGATTCAATAGGTGCAGTCAGTTCTTCAATTGAAATTGAATTGTTGAGTTGATATTCAGAACTGAGGTCTTCATTGTCAAGAGATTTTCATATTCTTGTTCATTTATATTCTGAATGAATTCTTCTGGGTAATTGAGTGTGCTAGAATATTTGGCAAATCTATCTACAAACTTGTTAGCAATTTCTTCCGACTTAGTGATGAACTTATCATCTTCAGCTTTTATGATATTAATTGGATTATATGCTTTATTTCCTTGCATGGCTTTTATCTTCTTCCATGATTCACTCATATTGTTGTGTATTTTTATTTTTGATACATAAGTAGCCCAGGATTTGGCCTTGCTTTCTTTTATTACTCTTCTGGCTACAGCTCTCTTTTTCTTATGCTTTATTTTATTTTCTTGATGTGTTGTGTTTTTGAATTGGTTAAATGCGTGTTTGGACTTTCGGATGGCTTCTTTGCAATTTTCATTACCCCATGGTACGTTTCTTCTTTTCTGTGATGGTTTATATGTTCGCACGGAATTATTTGCTGCTTGGTTGATAATATCTAAAAATGATTCAATAGTGTAATCTGTATCTACTATGTCATCAAATGCACTAGATTGTTGCAGGTAGTTTTCTATTGATTTTTTATATTCATTCCAGTTAGATTTATTAAAGTTCCATTTCAGTGTAGTACTACAGGTAATTGCGGAGCATTTGGAATTGTCGAAATTGATAAAAATAGGGAAGTGATCACTATCATAGGGATATTCGGAAACTGTCTAGTCACAAATATGGGCAAGTGAAGCAGTACATAGAGGAAGATCAATAGCACTAAGTTTTCCATTGCCAAGGGTTCATATGAGTTGCTTCACCTGAATTGAGAATTTTAATATCAGAGTCTTCAACTGCAGATTCGATTTTCTGCCCCTTGAGTCAACTTTATATGACCCCCAACGAGAATGGTAACTGTTAAAATCACCTAGAATAATGAAAGGATTGAGCAGTTGGTTAATGATATCAGTAATTTCGGACTTCTCTTGTGAATGACTGTTGGGTATGTATATATTGCATATACACATTGCAATAGCATAAATTATTTTAATAGCTATAGCTTGTATATTGATTGAATATTCAATTGTTTAATTGGTATTTCTTCTTTAACATAAATTGCAACTCCACCACAAGCATAATTTGGGTTGTTGCGGTTTTTTAAAGCATTTGACACCTTTTATTTTTCCAACATTATTATTTTAGAAATTGGTCTCTTGAAAACAAATAATGTCTGGTAGATACAAATCACAAAGTAATTGAATGCTTTCAAGTCTGGGAAAGAAACCATTGACCTTCCATTGCAACACTTTCATCAATTAATGGCAATTATTGAACTCTCCATACTTAAATCTGTATCACTACCTTCAATCTGTTGCAAAGATTTGTTAAGTTTTTTAGTAATTCTAGAAAACCTGCTTTTTATTGACCTTTCAGCAAGACATTGGTATGCTTTATTCATCATTGGATTATTCCATCAATATCTTTGGTATTATCTTTCGCAATTATTAATGGATCTTGGGCACCATGACAGTTTTCTATAAATGATTTAAATTGTTGAATATTTAGAGGAAGTATTTCTTTATTAGATTCTATGAAATCTTTGGCTGGTGCTAGTACTTCACTAACTGATTTTATTGGTGTGTGTTCTGATGTAAGGGACTCTACATTTTCTTCTTTCTTTTCTTCTTGGAGGATTCTTTTTATGCTACTCAAATACTCAGGTTGTAATGAGGAATCAGATGGCAGCTTTCTTTTATTTATATGAGGGAAATTTTCTTCGTTCATTGTCGGTGTTACTGGCTGCAGATGCATGACTTCAGGTTCCATGGGTTTCTCCATTTCTGGTTTGTTTCCTTTTTTGTATATAGATTTAATTACTGCAGTTTGAAATATGTTTAGGAAGGAGCCATGAGTTAGTGAATGAAGTGTGAGACCAGTGTGAGAATTAACCCGATATCTTCTCTTACGCTTGTGGAAGATTTACACCCAAACTTTAAAGGAAAACAAAACATGAAATTACAAAACTTGCGTTTTCTTTATACTTTGGATGTGTTTGTAATCAGGACAAACTATAGGCTGCTCACTAGCGTTGTGTCACCTGTACTACGAACCTTAGGTTGTGGTTGTATGGAAAATTGGAATCATTGTCATTCGCTCTACCAATCTTGTGGAGAATACCAACAAAACATTTTAATGCCTGCATATTTTTGCACGACTGTGCGTATTCCATTTTTAACTTGCTTTTGCCTCGTGCTCAGAAAACTTTGTAATAATATAATCGGAGTGACAATGCGAAAGTTAGTATATAATTTTGTTTATTTCAAATAATAAATATGTTCATATCTTTTGAACCATGCGTCATAAAAACATTTTATAATGATTTTCGAAATTAGAATGATTGTTTCCTTTGAAATCACCTTGAAAAAATCTTTCTTGTCATGGATGTTCGCAAAGTTGATTTTTTCACGATTGAGTAAAATTATTTGTACCACCTATTAGTGAAACATGTCCTAAGATGTACGACTTGAGTCAATGATTTTAGTCCGCGCCTACGGGCAAATATGCTAGGCAACCACTGCGACACCTAAGCTAAAACGGTTGCATACATCACACACGTACATTAGACCCCGAAATGGAGGGAAAGGTGAGACACGATACTTTTAGCAGTTTACTCTCATAATCACGCCCATTGCATCTCATAACCCCGCCCACGCCGGATGTGCATATTTTGACCGTACATACAGGGAAAACTTGGCTAATTGTCCGACATTTCAAACTCTTTTTCCGGCTCTATAATTTTGCACAAAGACGCGTTGAATTTCGGTAAATTCATCTTTTGTTTTATAAGTGATAACTTCATGTCATGGCATTGGAGAACGTATTTGAGACAATGTTCAGGTACATAACAGGTAACTACAATGTTCCTGTACAATAGCTACTAGAATGTTTTAAGATTGAAACCACTATACAAATGTGCAATCCCAATAATATCAAAACGTCAATTTCAAGGACGTATGTCTAACATGACTTCTTTTCAGGAAGGGAAAATATTATTTTTAACAAAATCATTCGTCAATTTGACATTTTTATTACTTTTTCAATCACTAATGATATAAGGCTATTTGCCACCGGATATAAAACCACAAAATCCAAAATTCAGCAAAAAAAATGTAAAATTTGACTTATGCCTTTTTGCGCTTTACCTTCCCACCATGCCTTAAACGTTCGTGCGGAACCAAAGGACGCCCACATGCTCCGACCTTCGCTCACAGGCGAGAGAAGGGCATTTAGTTTATGAGACGAGGGCTGTGACTCGCTAAGTAATCGACAGATGTAGGCTAATGGATGCGCAACGCGGCGAAGTGGAGCAGCTGAGGGGTAGGGTGGCAGAGGTCGCTGGCGTGGAGGTCAAGGCTCTCCTTTCCCCTTTCGCCCGCGCCTCAGCACCAGCGTCCCACGCGCCTCGCAACCCCTTTCGCACTCCCCTCCCGTTGGAGCCCGGTCGCATTAGCCCTGCACATACTGCGGCGGCGAGGAAGCTAAATGATGACATAGACAGGGTTGATTGATTGTTAGTGATTCCGGGCGCGGCAACTACTACGGTTATCAGTCCCGTACGTGTAGTGTGTGTTTTTGCTCGGGAGGTAACGGTGGTCTTCCCCCGCTGGATGGCGAGATCTGGCACCGACCTACCGTCAGCTAGCGGGGTTTTCTCCAACCATGTGTCTCCCACCAGCGGGCCACCGCCCCAGCCAGGACAAGCTCTAAGCTCCCGACTGGTCTCCCGGCATGTGTGGTAGTGTAGTGCATGTTAGTGTAAGTGTTTAAACCATAGTTTAAGTGTATGTTAGGAAGAGGAACGAAAGATCGCGCGCTGTCCGCGGTCCGTTTGTTAGAGTACTGCTCCAGCATTCGCCTAGTGTTGAGCGGAGAAACCACGGAAAACTACCGATCAGAGCAGCCAACAGCTAGATTTGTCCTCCAGACTACGACTGAATTCGACCTAGCTGACAAGCTAGTGTCGCAAATCCTGCCACCGACGAGACTCGTACCTAGGACCTCCCGGTCAGAGGCACTACAGTGGTACAGACACGATCTTTATGTACAATCAATTTATTTACAATATATACAACTATGTATAGCTCCGCTATACAGTAATCTCCGCTATTCTACCTCCTACACACACTGTTCCCCATACCCTGACTAGTTGCACATCCTCCACCCAGGCGCTTTACCGCGCCGGTACCCTGACACCCAGTGCAACCCACTCAGTGTCTCGGGAATGCACGTCCTTCTCCTGGACGAGCAGTTGCTACCTCATGCGTGGCGATCAGCAAGTGAAATCCCTCTGCCTGGGCATCTGCTGCATGAATATTTTTGGCGGTCATGTGATGACCCACTGCCTCCCTGCGAGGACGGCCGCTCGGCCCACACATGCACACCCTTGCGTTTTATGGGGTCACTCTACTTCCCCTCAGCTGGCCTTTTTTTTTTTTTTTTTTTTTTTTTTGCGGCGCCCGTTGCTCCCACTACGTTTGCCTGCATTCTAGTGGCCATTGGCACGTCGAAAGCATGGCTGCCAACTAATGACGTTACAATACTAATTATTTAACGACTGTATGTTCATGACTATGAAGCTGAAATGGGAAATGTAGATCAAGATATTTAGTCGGAGTGAATGGAGAACAATAAAAAAGAGTTTGCCGACGTTTCTGAAATTTTTTATTCCATCCTCGGGGCTTACTATAAGATATAGATAAGGTGACAATCTCTCACAAACATAGCGCAAAACTCCAATACATCTCCATTTGGAGTGGTTACAGTGCGAGGGTTCATCCCGCCTACGTCCATCTCAGGCCAAACCATCTTAGCAAGTGCCACTTATAAGTCATTATATTCTATATCGCTATGTTCACGTATCTTGAACATATTTTATTTTTTTGTGAATACAAATTTAATTTACAATGCAATTTTTGGCACCAAATTACATGAAGTCTTCAATATTTAGTTTTCAACCGAAAAAGTCTGAAACGTAGGTATATACCTAAATGTTTCGATAAAACATTTCAGCTAGTGTCACAGACTACAGTGTGCATGTGATAGGCATTATTAACGAAAAACAAGAATTCACAAAATATGTAACAACGGGCGGGCGAGACTTCGCTATCTGACCATTCTTTGCAGCGGTGATGGCGTAACGGTTAGCGTTTCGGGCTGTTATACTCAAGTTCGCGGGCACAAACTTGATCGAAGCTGTGGCTTTTTAAAGGCGAAAAAAATTCTTTGTACGCCTTCCTTCGGAGGGGGGAAGTAAAGCCGGCTGTCCCATGTTAGTAGATTTACTGCATGTAAAAGATCCTCAAACCTAAATGAAGCCTCTGAGCTAAATTCAAATTGCCTGTTTCATCGCTCAAGTAATACCTCCTTTCCCCCCTAGTTGGTGAAAGGAGCGTAGCAAAATTTGCGTGGTCAGACGGAAGAGCAGGCCTTATGGCCTGAGTCTCGCCACGTGAAACAAGGCATCAATTCACCTCGTGCGTATGCTCGCTCGCTGCTCGCCCAAAGAAGTGGAACGTGCGCTTCACGCGACACTGCGAGTGCGCAGAACTAGGCGTTCAATTACCGGTGACGTAAGGCGCCGGGATGGAGGCTGTGCATGAGGAGCAGTGAACCTAGGAGGTGGAAATAGAGCAAAATAAACTCAGAGTTTGTACATAGGTAAAAAATATTGTAAAGAAAGCTCATGTCTGAGAGTCATTATTTAAAATAAATTCTTGTACACAGTTCATGTCTGTGAGTCATTTTTAACTACTATGACGATACAACTGGTTTGGCGTCCGCCTGAAATTCGTTGCAAAAAAAAACAACAGGTAATCGGCCGATCAAAGCAATCGCTCCTTGAATTCTCATCCTTTTGTCTAGTTGATAATCCGCCCGCCTTTGGAGCTCCAACCTAGGACCTCCTGGGCTAACAAACTTTATTTTCTGATCACAATCATCATAAACGTTCCAGAAACACTTGAAGTAAAATTATGATCTATCTTATGCAATTATGTCTGAATAAAAGTTTAAAATTCCAAGTGAAAGATCCACGGTTTCATTTGACAGTTTCAGAGAGGGAGACGAGTATGACAAAACCATATCTTATATTCTAACATTGTAATTAGGTTTATCATCTAAAAATTTGATGTTTTTAGATTAAAAATGACAAATTTTTAATTCCACAAATATTTCAAATTGTTTTATCAGCCGTGACACAACCACTGTCATTGTTCCAAGGACAAATTGACGGTAATAGAGGTGGTTACTGAAATGACTATTAAGCTACAACAGACTACCTCCAAATACAAATACTTGCAAAATCGAAATATGGATTGTTTTAAAAATATTGTGATTTCTGACACCCGCTGATTATACTGTCATTAGATAAACCTCGCTGATTTAAACACAGCAACCACGCTTCGCCTTCGAACGCTGCGGGAGACAATTAGGTCGTTCATTGTGGAAGAGAATCAAGTCCGGTTTTGGACATTTTCGACATATTCCGTATTTAAAAGCTCTATCCAAAGGTATTTTCAGAGCATAAAAGATGGGTGTCCCAAAATTGCAAAAGATAATTTACAAACATTAAAAAGTGTTAACTTTTCCCTGTAATTAATTGTTCCGTTAAAACTATGCTTATTTTTCTCACATGTTTGCTAATGTAACATGATTTCTTTACGCTCTGAACGTCACAACTAGCGCCTCATCCCAACTTACCTTGCAAGTGGGAAGTAGATGGGAGGATGACGTGCAATCCGCGCCAGTTGCGAAGGTTCCACATCGCGTGCATTTGCTTGAAGGAAACTACACACAACGGAATAGAGCGGCTGACCTTAGTTCTCCTTCAGACAGAGGCTTCATTCGTTTCAGCTATATTTAGCTGTTGTCGAAGGAGCGCCTCCTTCGAGTCTCGAACCCAAAGGCTGAGTTATACAGAGCTGATGCGGAGAGCGAACATTATGCCATTAAACAGGTGAATAAAAACAATTCAGTTAATATATATTGCGTTTATTGTTTCCTTTCAGTTCTATGACTCTCGTTACAAATTCACTTGTTTGAATAAGTATACTCTGCCCTTCCCCACCTTATTAGTGCTCTCGGAAGTTTAGTACCTTGCATGCGTAGGCTACCGCGGCCGGTGTCATTGTATTTTTGGCTGTCCGGGATCAGACGCGTCTCAGTCGACGGAGCTGACGTTTCGGCCATCATGTTGTGGCCTTCTTCAGAGCTATACTACTGCTATTGGTAAAGCGTTCCATTCTCTATGATACTGGGAAAGCCTGGTATCCACAAAGATTTTTGGAGCCCGAAAAATTAGTAAGAAAATTGGGTAAAAGTGTGTTTATTTTGACATGAAATATAAGAGCAAGGCAAACATTGAAGATCAAGTCTGAGAGATTAATTTTATTGAATAAAGCGGTTCAAGAATAGTGAAAGAATAATTCAGCTTGGTATTTTCGACCTCGTAGTTAACTACTAACGTAGTGATTTATTTCAAGTGTATTAGTTTTAATCGTTCTATAACTGAAATGGGTTTATCTGGCGTTTTTTGTTTAAAAAGAAAATTTTGCAATGCGTGTTATACCTATGTTAGCAATTACAGTTCCTAAAGTAGAGCCGATAAGAGGTAAATGATTGATAAAATGCATGTCATCAAACGCTGGCAGCAGAACGATGACATATTTTGCGTTCATCATTTTAAACAGTACGTAGTTAAATTTTGTGGTCAGTAAAGTTATCCCCCTGTTTAAATGGTCCATGAATTTGTAAAAATCAATATAAAAATCCGTGAACTAAGACTATCATGTGACTTTTTCACACTAGCCGAGTTATCTTCCAGTAATGCTTAATAATGTAAGAAAGTATTGTGAACAACGTAAAAGGAATTTTTCGAAGAGTTGAGGAGTATTGGTTCGAAATTTTTAATACTTTGTGTCAAAATGTAAAACATGAACTAGTAAACACTTGTGCATTTTTGCTAGTTATGAATGTAAACAATGTTCTTGCTATTAAAAAATAAGATATTGACTATATTTCCATTCCATTTCCCATTAACATACATCAACTTTAGAATTAATAGTAAGGTAAATGCGCGATTCTTAATCAGCTACGCCCCCCACAGAAACTATTCCATGGATCTTTAAGTGCCAAGAAAGCAGCTAAATGAAATATGACAGATGAAGCAACTTCGACAATTTGGGAAGCCGCCTGCTTTCTTATTGTAATCTGTTCCAAAGAAACTCGTTCCTCAAATAAGGTCAAATACATTTTTTTTGAAAAAGCGAGTAGTTTTGCGAAATGTTTGCTTAAAATAAAGAAAATGTATAATTTTTTTCCCTAAACAATGGTTCTAATTTTTTTTTACGTTTCCTCGGACACAAAAAAATGGCGCAGGTCTAATTTTTATTGATCTCTGTGTACTTTCAAACAAATTTTAAAGTTAGCAATTGTGATAAATGTTTGATTAATTTGTCAATAAAACAGAAAAGTGGGTGCTACTGTAGTATAAAACAGAAAGTGGGTGCTACTGTAGTAGTACTACTACTAGTTCTATTCTGCTATTAGGTAATCGAAAACTTGAGTGAAGAAATATCTTTTAGATGCCACTGAAAGCAGCTGTGAAGAGGCTGGGTCAAAAATGAAAAGCTGATCGTGTCGATTTTCAGCACTAGCTAGGTCGAATTCTGTCGCTGTCTGGAGAATTCTAGCGACCGGCTGCTCTGATCGGTAGTTTTCCGTTGTTTCTCCGCTCAACACCAGGCAAATGGAACAGTACCCTAAGATACGGAGCGCGTGCGATGTTTCCTTCCTCTTCCTTATCCTATCCTCACCCCTTACTTACACACACTTACTGTAACATGCACTTCACTACCACACATGCCGGGAGACCAGTAGGAAGCTTAAAGCTTCCCGGCTGGGTCGGTGCCCTGCCGGTGGGAGATACTTGGTAGAAGAAAACCCCGCTAGCCTACAGGTAGGTCTGCGCCGGATCTCGTCATCCAACGGGGAAAATCACTGCGACCCACCGAGAAAAATAGCATGCCCTACACTTACGGGTATAATGACCTTAGCAGTTGACGCGCCAGGAATCACTAATCAATCAATCAAAGTCATCCGAGAAAGTCTGTGCCATTCAGTAGCAGCGCCAGTTGTTTTCCGTTGGGGGCGCGCGGCCTTTGGGCCGTGTGGGCCACGTGCGTGCTCTGCGCCTGACGTCAGTCTGAGAATCGCCGCCTCTTTCCGCGCGGCGCGGCCGTCGCCGCCGGCCAGCGTTTGTTTTCGCAGCCGTAAAGTGATCCTCGATTGTCCTCGCTCAGCGAGGACGAGGCCCCTGCGCCGATGCGGCGATGAGGACGCGCCGCGAATGTTGCGATGAGAGCACTGACGTCTCTACGCTCTTTAACACCTGGCCTCGTGCGTTGCTTAACCGTTGCTTAGTTGAGTTGCCTATTGCCTCAGCTCACGTTAGAAATATAGAAAAAGGGAGATGGATGGGTTAAACGGTCATTTGTAGCTAAAATTTCTTCTATAATTAATAACATTTTCCTAATTCGAAATGAAATGGAGACACTACAACAATAAAAAGAAGATTCACGTTTTTTGTAATTGATTTTGTCGTGGTATGACGTGCTTGTAAGCATACCTTTTAACCATTGAAAGAAGATTTAGAAGGAAACAAATGGTCTGCAAAAGCATTTTTTCCCTAGTCTTTGTTCTTTTAAAATATTCATAAATTATCTAGTACACAAGGCATTCACAAAATCACGTCTAATTTTTCAAAATTAAATGCCACGTTTATATTGTAAGTTAAATACTTCGGAAGATGTATAAATTAAGTAAGAGAGTTATAATGTTCAATTGCAGAAATTTGCAGCTAAAGGAGTCATAAATTAAAGACCAAGCAAACATTAATTTATTTCTTCAAGAGAAAGCTATTTGCAAGCAACGTTTAAGATGTTTCGTAAATCCCAGAAGCCTAGTTAGCTAAATTATCATGTTGTGACTTTAAGAGGTGTACTGTTTGAAATTCGTTCCTGATACCAAGCAGTTTGATTTTACGTCCTTCAGTTGATGTGGATCCAATAATACTGTGTTCCAGACAAATAAAATTAATTAAAATTAGTTTATTATTTGCACAGCAAATCAACCTAACCATCGCACTCATTAGGCAACCTTCCAACATTGTTGCGCTTGTGATTTGTTATTTCTGCGGGGGTGACCTCTTGGAAAAACGAATTCGTCGAATTACTAACTAGCCTCAGGGCATCAACTGATGTCATTGCAGTGCCTCTGACCGGGAGGACCTAGGATTCGACTCCTGACGCTGACAGGATTTTCAACACAAGCTAGGTCAAATTCAGCCGCTGTCTCGAGGGGAATCCTAGCGGCCGGCTGCTCTGACAGGGACTTTTCCATGGTTTCTCCTATCAACACTAGACGAATGCTGGAGCAGTACCCGAATAAACGTGCCACGGACTGCGCGCGGTCTGTCCTTCCTCTTCCTCGGCCAATCAACATCCCTTACACACACACACACAAACCCTTACATGCACTACACTATCACACACGCCTAGAGACCAGTCTGGAGCTTAGAGCTTGTCCCGGCTGGGGCGGTGCCGGTAGGAGATTTCTGGTCGGAGAAAATCCTCGCAAGCCGACGGTAGGTCGGTGCCTGATCTCGCCAGCCACTGGAGAAAAATCACTGCCATCCACCGCGATCAAAACACGCACTACACTTACGTGACTGATAGTCTTAAAAGTTGACACGCGGAATCACTAATCACTCAATCGTACATTGCGCAGCTGGTCTTACATATCCTGGCTTAAACAATTTGCTTGCTAAAGGAAGAAAATAAGGAAAGGATTGAAATGAAGGCTCAAGGATTATATGCGGCGTGTTAGGAATACACATCATGGCCCAACACATCATCCATGCATTAGGCGGCATTCGAACCCACAGTCCGGTTAACGCCTACTTATTCACTAAGAATAATTCGACCACTGAGATAATAGGCGTAATTTTTTTACTCAGGACTTCCCCAAGCAAGAGTTAGTTCAAATGGTTTTAACGCAAATCACTAATACGTTTTGTAACAATGAATAATGGCTTGTAATTGGGTTTCTCTGACGCATATTATTTCATGAGCAGAAATGTGTAAATAAAATATTAGAGATATCATTGAGTCCTGCAATTACTATCATCATGTTTTCTTGTTAATATTGCTCATCTTCCAAACCATGGTATTAAGCTTTTACACTACTATATTTTTTATCATTTTACTGTTAGTAACATTGTAAAACTATAGGTGATCACTTTATCAACGTAAAAGCAATTACGTTTCCATCTACTTATTATTTGTTTTTGTCAAGGTTTCCAAAAGAACTGGCCGACTTCAAGTCGTAGGATACTAGGTGAAACAATTCTAGGAGAGTGCCGGAATACCACAACAAACGGGGGAGAGGCCACGTGCGATCTTTCTTTCCTCATTCTTATCCACTCATCTCTTCTTACACACATACACACATATACTACACTATATTACTACACATGTCAGGAGACCAGGCGAAAGCTTCAGGCTTATTCCAGCTGGGGAGATACGTGGAGGGGGAAACCTTGCAAGTCGACGTGCATGTCGGCGCCGTATTTCACAATCCAACGGCGAGGAACAATGCCACCTCCCGGGATATAACATGCACTACAATGCCAGGTCTAATGACATAAGTAGTTGGCGCGCCAGGAATCAGCAAATACTCGGGACCCTCGGGACTTAATGCCAAGAAAGAGAAGACCTGTGATTAGTGAGCAAGTCTCTTTGAACATTTCATCTACCATGAGATTAGAGCATTCCAGCTGTAAGTTTATATTGTTAAGTGTAACTGTGTTAGCAGTAGTTTAAGGGTCCTTAAGTGCCAATAAACAGAGCACCAACCGCAGTTAAACATCACAGATTTTCCACAATGTCAGGACTTATGACGTAAGTAGTTGACGAGCCAGAAATCGCGCCAGAAAATACTCATGTGATCCCCGGGACTTTATTCCAAGACCAGAGGTCTGTATTTATTGACCTTGTAATGACCTTGAACATTTCTTCAAACATGCGATCAGAGCATTCCAGGGGTGAGATTATATTGTTCAGTGTAAGAGTTATGTATGTATACTCCTTCGTAGTTGAAAGGCCCCTAAGTGCAAATAAATATAAATAGACCACAAGCCGCAGTTGTGCACCATTATAGATTTTTCGTCTCCCCAAAAGCAAAACACTTTTGCCATGGTACAGCAACTCTCGTAACATTGTGTCAACGCAATCCAATCTATACATATCTCCTCAATCACGCTCTCGCAACTCGCTGCTATTTTGAAATGTATAATGTTTCGGATAATACTGTATTTCATATATTAGTATGTGTTATTTGTTTCTAGTACTGGTACATTGTGAATAATTCTCTCTAAATTAATAAAGTCTAAATAATTTTGCTCGGACCACTCCGCGTGTTGAATTTGGACCCATCCTGTAGAAATTCTGAAAGCTGAAAAGAGTTCGGAACAAAAGCGCGCGGGCGCGCGTCACACTCGCCCCCGGTAAAAGCTCGGCTAATTACGGCGCCCCGCCCCGCCCCGCCCCGCCCCGCCCCGCCCCGCCCCGCCCCTCTGCCCCGCCCCTCCTCCCCGCCCCCTCCACCCCGCCCCCTCCGCCCCTCCCCGCCACGCCACGCCCCGCCACGCCCCGCCACGCCACGCCCCGCCCCGCCCCCACCTCCCCGCCCCCACCTCCCCGCCCACCCTCCCCCGCCCCGCCCCGCCCACTCGCCCCACCCGCCCTCCCCGCCCGCCCGCCCCGCCCCCCCGCCCCGCCCCGCCCCCACCTCCCCGCCCCGCCCCGCTCCGCCCCGCTCCGCCCCGCCCCGGCGCGTCCCGTCCCAACCCGCGCCGAGCCGCCACTTGTAATTGGCCGGCCATGCGAGCGAACGCCTCACTCGCGGCGCACTGGAACTTTGCATCCAATAACTACGTCATCCGGGCTATTCCCGTATGCCCCACCTCCACTCTGTTAACACGCTATTTGCCTGACGAGGGATTCATGCAGCCGGGCAGCAGGCGCGGGCCGCGGCGAATGCCAAATGCCCGGGAAGCTAATGGCGCCCCCCTGGTCACCCTCTCTCCACGCGGGGCGTGTATTACATAATTAACGCGCATGTTTATTATATCGACAGGATCGTGTCAGGAAATGACAGCGTGAACTGTGTGAAATGAAATTTTGAGATGTTAAATTTTAGGTCTATGGACATTGGAATATCACCTTGTTAAGTTTGATTTTCATGGTGCCTATTTATAACTTTTTGAGTGTCTGACGGTTTTCGGAAAGCCTTTTGCACTCGTTCAGTACCGAAATTAGTGAGTGTCGAATTAACGTATTGTTTTAGTTATTTTGCCAATCTTTCGAAATATGGAATAATTTCTAAATGTCAAAACGTGGTCTAGTATTGTATTAATTGTATTTCACTTGACAAAGAACCAGTTGTTCTATGTGCCAATGTGAATATCAAATACAGCATTTAAACAAATGTAATAAATCGTGGAATTCAATATAGACGGGGAATTGCCTTCAGCTCAGAAGTTCTGGCAATTGTAGAGGTGTCCTCATACAATTTCATGTGCAATATCAATCATTTTTTCATGTTGTATAAACATCGATTAATCCGCGTCATTTAGTTACATTGTTTTCCAACTTTATTTCCTTCACTAAAACTCAAAAAAATATTTGTTTCTTATTTTGCTTCAAAAATTGTGTTTATTCACTCTAAATCTTTCTCATATATTAAATAAATTGTGTTATTCTATGTTGATCTGCTGTATATATGTTGATGATATTAAAGTTCAAATTCGAATTGACATCGTCAATATTTCTACGTTTTAATAATGACAACTTAATTTACCATATGTTTTTGTTTTCCCATGACGTCGAATTTTGTGCTAGCATGAAGAAGTCTGTTTCATTAGCCATGAATGCCCGAGTTTAGTAGGTTCTTATTGTAGCGGCATAATTGAAAGTTCGTTGCATCAAAGAATGTACCGCATCCAACATTTTTCATGTAATTTTACTCATTTTATTCCAAATGTTTACTAAATATGGATCACATTGCATCTCAAAGAAGTATTCCATTACGAATACATTTTTTGTTAATTTTAAACGAACTCTTTTTTAATATTTCAAAAATGTGTAAAAGGTTCAAATTTAAATTTCCTCTCCCCTCAAAAAGGTTCTGAAGACATCTCTGTGTACTATATGTTAATATGTGTGTTTCGAAGAATATTAAATGTACTACAGGGGAAAAAACAATAATACTAAACAATAGTTCTTTCCTTGTGAATTCCTTTTTATCCCTTGCGATCTACAATGTTGCCTCTACCTCTCCAACATTCAGAAGAAGTTCTGTGTTGAAAGTGATTAGCAGTTGGCAAAAAGGTACTCTTGAAATATTTGACGTGTACTTTTCTGTGAACTGTTGAAGCCTGCATCGCCACACAAGCTTGGGACGTTGTCTAAGAACGAGGAGCACACGGCGGCAGGTTTGAGACACGTGTAAAGCTTGAGCGTTTTCACCATGTAGTCGAGGCAAGGGTGACTTTTCATTCGACCACGTACTCCATTTGAATAATCATTTGTCCTCAAATCGGTCAACTCTCATAATTAGTTCTCCATCATCAACTTTGATATCATTCATACAGAGTAACGCAAATAAACAGCAGCACGGAGATCATATGGAAAGGAAAGGAGAGGTAATAAAGGCATTAGCCTCCACCCTAACTTAATCTTAGTCAGTAATTAATTATCTCTTTGACTATTTAAAGCACTATAGGCCAAGACATTACAAACCCAAACTTTCTTAAAGAATTCAAATTGGCCGCTTTAAATGGTGAAAACTGAAGAAAAAAAAACTAAATGTTTACACGTAGGGCATCTCTCAATGAAAACTTCGAGAAATATAATAATCCCATTCTCCAGAACCAATTCAATAACATTTATTTAGCCAACGAAACGAGGGCACCTTTGTCTCTATTATTAGAATACCAGCAAATAAATTTATAGAGGGAAATGAAATAGCTGCTAAAGCGGTTAAAGAAGCTGCTCCATTACCAACAACAGACAAGAATATGTAAAAGGACTTCTATCCAATATAAAAATTAATCTTTAAAAATGTTACTAAACATTTTTAACAATAAAAAATGAAGAAAGGCTGACAACCTAATCTGAACTTAACCTCGTAAGCAAATCCGTCTTCAACCTGCCCATCATAACCTCCAACTCTCTATAATCCAACAAGTTCAAATTACCAGGCTACTTATTTGGCACTTTAATCTTACTCATATCCATTGAATTAAAAGAAATACTCTGAGACTTGTTCCAATGGTGGATCAAAGTATCTATATCTCATATTATCATCCATATTTTGGAAATGCATCCAAATTGAAGAAGACTGCTTGAAAAAGAACGAAAAACAATTTCATGTGAGAAAGCTTATGTTAGATTATTGTAACTAAGGTTTAAAAAATATTTCTTAAATATGCAATCGAATATAAACAACACGAAATTATTAGAAGTGCTCTGACTTGCGACAGAAGACAAGTGGTTAGTATGTCGAGAAATGATTTAACATGAATTGACAACCGTAGGTTTTTGACTTTACGTTCGAAACCATGAAAGTAATCGTAATACTCAACTCTTAGGCTTGATAACTGATCCCATTCGTACTAGAAAATATGCTAAAAGTCATGCGTACATGAAATCAACCGTCATCATTGATGGTTAGGCGTCCGATTCTATTAAGAAACTCTTTATTTCTGCAAATTTATCTCTAGAACAATTTCCAAATTCCGAATCAGTTCAAAGGACATTTTTGCTTTCGAAAATACATTTTTTTCTTTATCTTTCGCTGAAGATCCCTTAAAGAGGATCATATTAAAACCAATCTGGCAAATTGTGCAATGTTTAAAAAATTTAACATCTTGTAGGGAGCTTGTTTGGAAATTTTATATTTATTTTAAAAGGGAAGACCATTTCTATTAAAAAAATGAGAAAATTTAAAAATTGTTTATATCACAACGATATGTTTATTAAAATTTCTGTGCCTCTCAAGTATAAATTACCAGGTTACGACTCCATGTATTAGTCGAACACCAACTTCTGTTTAGTTTGGAAGACTAAAACAGCATTCAACGGGCGTGACGCGGAACATCACAGCGAAATTATCTGTAAGGTTTCCGCGTGAAAGAGTAAGGAGAAGCAGTAACAAAGAATCTTAAACAGGGGAGAAAATCAATAAACCTAGATTGACAATGAGTAATGAGAGATTTATAAAATATTGTAGCACTTTATTAATTTCCTTGCATTATTCAGACCAATCGGTACATTTTATCTGGAAGAAGGTCTTAAAAACCGTTTCTTTGAATATTTTTATGTATCCAAACCTCCAAGTTTCAACCTCGAAGACCCTGTACTAAGCCCGAGAGGCCGGAAAAACTGGTATTTTTCTGACTTTCGGGTTTTTCTCTTTAATTCTTTAACCTTAAGTTCTGTAGAAAATAATTGCCATTAATTGTAAAGAGGATAAAATTTTCTACAACCTCTGTATATTTTTTAAAAACTAATTACCAAGCGAACTACAGGATTTTTAAAAAACATACTATTTCATCTCTCCAAAATGTATGCAAAAATGCACATGTTTGCGATATTATAATCGACCTATAATAAATGTAATTATTATTTCGTGTAATAATATTATTTATGTCACTGACGGTGTAAACATTGCCTCTAAAATATATTCTTTGACCAAAATGTTCAAAAATTTGATCCATTCAACAGTATTAAGTCGAGAAGAATATGTATCTACAGTAGACAAATGTATAGAATAAATTATGCTTTTTAAGATGAACATTAAGGATTAACACCGTAGTTATGTAAAACATTACTCGTGGAATTAATTATATTTCACAAATCGTACACTGTGAGACGTAGCTCAAATGTTGAATTGAAATATTGAAATGTTGAAATATAATTTTTAAAATATAAATGACAATAGAAATATAACCTTATTTTATGCGTTTATAAGGCTAAATATTGGATATTTAATTAATAGACATCTTTTACTTTCAAAAGATATGATCACTGATTATGTTACAATTATTAAAAAATGTGAAGTTTATTTCGATGTTTTTAAGGCCACTTGTGTTAAATTTTCCTTGTTTGTCTGTAAGTTCTGCAATTACTGTAACAGTTGAGATTTATTCACGTTTGTTTCTTTTGTAGAAGTTAGAAATCTCTCCTGCTCCTAACTCTCGAAATACTTGCGAATGCTCACCGCAAGGACTTCCATTTCAATTGGTTTGAACTTTCACACGTGATTGTTGAGGTATTAGTATGGCAGAAATTTGCAATATTATAACAGTAAGTAACCGTTTCTAATAATGCGACAAAGTATGTGATGTTGTAGATCCATTAGTTTTCTTTTTAACTAGTCCTACGCAGTCTCCGCAAAAATCCGTCCCTTTCGCCTTCCATACGTTCTCCACCCCCCACCCTTATTTCGAACCCTGTTGCCTCTTCCTCTGAACCTACTCCCGTTTCTCCCATTCCCACTACCAATTCGTCTTCATCTGATGCCCCATCTTCCTCACAACCTGTCACTGCCCGGACACACTACAACCTTCGACCACGCACTCGAGGTAAAAATGGAGTAAATATATAGCAACTTCAGTCAGATGCAGCAGAAAAACATTCGTGTAGGTACTTGCAAAAAATAAACATTCTTCACCATAATGTTCAGTCCCTTTCAAATAAAACTGAGTTTATCGAGGCAGCTCTACAGAGCGATCTAAATCAAACGGACGTTCTTTGCTTTACAGAACATTGGTTATCTCCTAATGAACTTAGCATTTTCCAAATTCCAAACTTTTACCTCGCAGGCTTTTATTGTAGAGAGAGAGAATCGCATAAAGGTCCTACGTATGGTGGTTCTTGTATTTACGTTAGAAATAATATTGATTCTATCCCCTTGGCAGAATTAAATGTGTATTTCATTGAAAATATTTTCGAAATTTCTATTGTACATCTTACTTCACTAAAAGTGATAATACTTTGCATTTACAGACCTCCAACAAAGAGAACTGCAGATTATATTTTGTTCTTAGAAAACCTGGAGATAACACTTAACAAAGTCAGCAATCGCTCTTTTGAATCCATTGTTGTATGCGGAGATTTTAACATTGATTTTCTGGTCGAATCTTGCGAGAAAGAAAAGTTTCTCAATTTAATTAATTCCTTCAATTTAGACATTACAATTAATGTACCTACACGATCACACAAAATTCGATGAAGGCAATTGATCAAATTATAATTAACAAAACTACTACTCGATATGAAGTTGAAACAAAAGATTTAGGATACAGTGACCACGATGCACAAATTCTTACCATTATAAGAAATGCGATCACTGACACAATAAATAATACACGTATGACTAGATTGTTTACTAAAAGTAAAATTAAATTATTCATAGACTACTTGATGCAGGAGTCATGGGAAGCGGTTTATAATACTGTTGATACAAACGAGAAATATAATTCTTTTTTTTCAACTCTTTCAATTCATTTTAACACTTGCTTTCCTCTTCAAAAACGAAAATTAAATATTTCACGGAAAAGCAATTCTTGGATAACACAAGGGATTAGGACATCTTGTAAAAACAAGCGAATTCTTTCTTTCATTTCTAAACGTCATGACGTATCTCAAGATTTCCTTATCTACTTTAAAAAATACAAAACATTGTTACGAAAAGTCATAAGGCAGGCAAAAATCATGAAAAACGATCACGATATTTTGAACTCAAATAATAAAACAAAATCAATGTGGAATATAATAAAAAATACTACCAAATCAACTAGAAAACCCGTAGAGAATGTTGTTTTAAAATATAACGATATAAATGTCAACGATCCGGCAACAGTGGCTAGTCTCTTTAACCAATACTTTTCGAGAATTGCTGCCGATCTCACTAAGGGTCTTCAGGCACAAAATTCAAAAACAGACAGTGCACCCAAAATTTTAGACACAATGTTCGTTTTCGAAACTTCTTCCTATGAAATTCTCAAAATAATCGGTAAACTAAAAAATAAATATTCGTCCGGTTTAGATGAATTCCCAGATTCTTTGTTAAAGACTTGTGCGTATGCCATTATACGCCCGTTAACTCACATATTTAATGCATCTTTATGCACTGGAACGTTTCCAGATATTTTCAAAACAGCTAAAATTAAGCCGCTCTTCAAAAAAGGCAACAAAAATGAAATTCAAAATTATCGGCCCATCTCTCTTCTATCAGTTTTTTCAAAAATATTAGAGAGACTTTTTACGTACGAATGGAAACCTTTCTCACTAAACACGACGCGCTTTCAGATTGCCAACATGGATTTAGAAAATCAAAATCAACGGAAACAGCTATATTTTCTTTTCTTAAAGATATCGCCTCATCATTAGATCAAAACGAGGCACCTATTGGATTATTTTTAGATCTCTCAAAGCTTTTGACATCATTGATCATGACATTTTACTTTCAAAATTACCTTCATATGGAATCCGTGGTATTGCTCTAGATTGGTTATGTTCGTACCTTAAACAACGATCTCAGAAAGTTAAAATACCTTACTGGAATGATGGAACATTACGTACGCACCTTTCTGACTCTTTGCCCGTTGCATGTGGAGTTCCTCAAGGATCGATTTTAGGCCCTATTCTGTTCCTACTTTACGTAAACGATATGCCCTCGACGATTCGAAACGGAAGAACGGTTCTCTTTGCGGATGATACGAACATCCTTTGCAATAAAGAAGCCGTAAATAGTACAATATCAGATGTTTCAAATTGGTTCCGAAATAACAAATTAATAGTAAACGAAAAGAAAACGGTTTAATGCAGTTTTCCATATCAAATAAACAATTCTGTGCTCCATTGAAAATGAACAGTGTACCATTGACTCATGTTAAGGCAACAAAATTTTTAGGTCTCTCAATTCAGTCAAACCTTAAATGGAACGTCCATTTAAATGAATTGAACACAAAATTAAGTTCATTATGCTACGCGTTCACAATTCTTGCAAATTCAGTCAGCCTTCATACTGCTCGTTGTGTATACTTCGCGAATGTTCATTCCCGCCTGAGATATGGCATAATATTCTGGGGAAATACATCTTATAGCTCCCAGACTTTTAGATTACAAAAACGAATTGTACGAATAATAACCAAATCCCACCTACGTGATTCTTGTAAGCCTATCTTCATTAATCTAGGAATTCTACCATTACCGTGTCTTTTTATTTACGAATCAGTGGTTTTTTGTAAAAAATGACTTGCTCAAGGGCGGGAATATTTTTTCAGAAAATGCCGAAGTCTATTACTATAACACTCGACGTAGAAATCATATTCATCAGGAGACAGTATCAACAGCTCGTTACAAAAAATTCACATACAATACATGTACATTATTTTACAACACTTTGCCAGATGACATTAAACGATTAAATTCAATGAAAAGTTTAATCCTGAAGAAAATGTCGTTTACTGCCTTAACATTCTATACAATTAGAGACTATACTGAGCATCACAAGAAAAGTAACATTAATTTTAACAATGATACATAATGCATTATTTACCATTTGGACTGTATAAATGAGTATAAACAACCTGTAACAATTATTGTAACACAGCTTCCGGGTCAATGACCCCCATCTCGATCAGGTTTTTCGTCCAGTTTCCCTGATCCATTGAGCAAACGCTGAGATGGCCCCTTGTTTTGCTTCTGGACATAAATGTAACTTCATTTTCTGTGCACGTCTTCTAGAATTCAGTGGGAAATACAATTATTCAAATTATCGTTTCCACGTTGTCGCGGCAGGAAGTAATAAGAGCCAAATTTATTGCTTATTTATCCTTGAAAATCGATTTTATTACATGGGAGTTTTTTTGTTTTTTTTTCTCCCTTTCAAAATTCAAAATTTATTGCTTATTTATCCTTAAAAATCGATTTTATTACATGGGAGTTTTTTTGTTTTTTTTTCTCCCTTTCAAAATTCAAAATTTATTGCTTATTTATCCTTGAAAATCGATTTTATTACATGGGAGTTTTTTTGTTTTTGTTTTTTCTCCCTTTCAAAATTCAAAACTTAAGTAGTATATGATTTAGTGTAGGGATCACAGAATTTTGAAAATGTGCACACAATTCACTTTTCCCCATAGCCCGTCATACGCAGTTTTAACTGTTTGCTGACGTAAATAAATAAATAAAT